>JANJGN010001676.1:0-117483 GCA_026770705.1 Isurus oxyrinchus | reverse complement strand
TCTCTCTCCCACATGCTCTCCTCTATCTCTCTCCTCCTCATGCTCTCCCCTCTCCCTCTCTCCCTCTCATGCTCACCTCTCTCCCTCTCTCCCTCTCACGCTCTCCTCTCTCTCTCTCCCCTCACACTCTCCTCCCTCTCTCTCTCCCACACGCTCGCCTCTCTCTCTCTCAAACACTCTCTTCTCTCTCTCCCACAGACTCTCCTCTCTCGCTCCCCCACATGCTCTCGTCTCTCTCACCTCTGTCCCCACACACTCTCCTCTCTCTCTCTCCCACACACTCCCCTCTCTCTCTCTCTCCCACACACTCTCCTCTCTCTCTCTCTCTCCCACACACTCTCCTCTCTCCCTCTCTCTCCCACACACTCTCCTCTCTCTCTCTCTCTCCCACACACTCTCCTCTCTTTCTCTGCCACACACTCTCCTCTCTCTCTCTCTCTCTCCCACACACTCTCCTCTCTCTCTCTCCCACATGCTCTCCTCTCTCTATCTCCCACCCACTCTCCTCTCTCTCTCTCTCCCACACACTCTCCTCTCTCTCTCTCCCACAAACTCTCCTCTCTCTCTCTCTCCCACACACTCTCCTCTCTCTCTCTCTCTCTCTCTCCCACACACTCTCCTCTCTCTCTCTCCCACACACTCTCCTCTCTCTCTCTCTCCCACACACTCTCCTCTCTCTCTCTCCCACACACTCTCCTCTCTCTCTCTCCCACACAATCTGCTCTCTCTCTCTCTCTCCCACACACTCTCCTCTCTCTCTCTCTCCCGCACACTCTCCTCTCTCTCTCTCTCCCCGCACACTCTCCCTCTCTCTCTCTCTCTCACACACACTCTCCTCTCGCTATCTCTCCCATACACTCTCCTCTCTCTATCTTTCCCACACACTCTCTTCTCTCTCTCACTCTCTCGCCCACACACTCTCCTCTCCCTCTATCCCACATACTCTCCTCTATATCCCTCCCACACAATCTCCCTCTCTCTCTCTGACACACACGCTCTCCTCTCCTCTCCCACACCCTCCCCTCTCCTCTCTCTCTCTCCCACACACTCTCCTTTCATCTCTCTCTCTCCCACGCACATCTCTTCTCTCTCTCTTCCAAACACTCTCTTCTCTCCCTCTCCAACATACTCTCCTCTCTCTCAATCTCCCACACACTGTCCTCTCCCTAACTCTCTCTCCCACACGCTCTCCCTCTCTCTCTCTCTCCCACATGCTCTCCTCAACTCTCTCTCTCCCACACACTCTCCTCTCTCTCTCTCCCACTGACTCTCTTCTCTCTCTATTCCACACACTCTCTTCTCTCCCTCTCCCACACACTCTCCTCTCTCTCCCTCTCCCACACAATCTCCTCTCTCCAACTCTCTCCCCCCACATGCTCTCGTCTCTCTCTCTCTCTGTCCCACACACTCTCCTCTCTCTCCTCTCCCACACACTCTGCTCTCTCTCCCTATCCCCACACACTCTCCTCTCTCTATCTCTCAGGCCCACACGCTCCTCTCTCACTCTCTCACCCACACACTCTCTTCTCTCTCTCCCACACACGCTCTTCTCACTTTCTCCCACACACTCTCCTCTCTCCCTCACAGTCCCCCCCTGTCTCTCACACACACACGCTCTCCTCTCTCTCTCTCCCACATAGTATCCTCTCTCTCTCTCTCTCTCCCCACATGCTCTCCTCTCTCTCCCAAATGCTCATCTCTCTCTCCTCTCCCACACGCTCTATTCTCTCTTTCTCTCGCACACGCTCTGCTCTCTCTCTCCATCTAGAACACTCTCCTCTCTCTCTCTCTCTTTCTCACACACTCTCCACTCTCTCACTCACTTTTTCCCACACACTCTCTTCTCTCTCTCTCCCACAAACTCTCTTCTCTCTCTCTCCCACACACTCTCCTCTCTCTCTCTCTCTCTCCCCACACACTCTCCTCTCTCTCTCCCACACACTCTCCTCTCTCTCTCTCTCTCCACATGCCCTCCTCTCTCTCTCTCCCACACACTCTCCTCTCTTTCTCTCTCTCCCACACACTCTCCTCTCTCTCTCTCTCCCACACACTCTCCTCTCTCTCTCTCTCTCCCACACACCTCTCCTCTCTCTCTTTCTCTCCCCACACACTCTCCTCTCTCTCTCTCTCTCCCACACACTCTCCTCTCTTTCTCTCTCTCCCACACACTCTCCTCTCTCTCTCTCTCCCACACACTCTCCTCTCTCTCTCTCCCACACACTCTCCTCTCTCTCTCTCTCCCACACACTCTCCTCTCTCTCTCTCTCTCCCACACACTCTCCTCTCTCTCTCTCCCACACACTCTCCTCTAGCTATCTCTCCCATACACTCTCCTCTCTCTATCTTTCCCAAACACTCTCTTCTCTCTCTCACTCTCTCGCCCACACTCTCTCCTCTCTCTCTATCCCACATACTCTCCTCTATATCCCACCCACACACTCTCCTCTCTTCTATCTCTCTGCCACATGCTCTCCTCTCTCTTTCTCTCCCACACGATCTCTTCTCTCACTCTCACCCACATGCTCTCCTCTCTCTATCTCCCACACACCTCTCCTCTCTCTCTCTCTCCCACACACTCTCCTCTCTCTCTCTCCCACAAACTCTCCTCTCTCTCTCTCCCACACACTCCCCTCTCTCTCTCTCTCCCACACACTCTCCTCTCTCTCTCTCTCTCCCACACACTCTCCTCTCTCCCTCTCTCTCCCACACACTCTCCTCTCTCTCTCTCTCTCCCACACACTCTCCTCTCTTTCTCTGCCACACACTCTCCTCTCTCTCTCTCTCTCCCACACACTCTCCTCTCTCTCTCTCCCACATGCTCTCCTCTCTCTATCTCCCACCACACTCTCCTCTCTCTCTCTCCCACAAACTCTCCTCTCTCTCTCTCTCCCACACACTCCCCTCTCTCTCTCTCTCCCACACACTCTCCTCTCTCTCTCTCTCTCCCACACACTCTCCTCTCTCTCTCTCTCTCCCACAAACTCTCCTCTCTCCCTCTCTCTCCCACACACTCTCCTCTCTCTCTCTCTCTCCCACACACTCTCCTCTCTGTCTCTGCCACACACTCTCCTCTCTCTCTCTCTCTCCCACACACTCTCCTCTCTGTCTCTGCCACACACTCTCCTCTCTCTCTCCTCACCCACATGCTCTCCTCTCTCTCTCTCTCCAACACACTCTCCTCTCTCTCTCTCTCCCCCACACACTCTCATTTCTCTCTCTCTGACACACACGCTTCCCTCCTTCTCTCTCCCACAAAGCTCTCTTCTCCTCCCTCTCTCTCCCACACGATCTGCTCTCTCTCTGTCTCCCACACGATCTCCTCTCTCTTTCTCCCACACGATCTCCTCTCTCTCTCTCCCACATGCTCTCCTCTCTCTCTCTCCCACATGCTCTCCTCTATCTCTCTCCTCCTCATGCTCTCCCCTCTCCCTCTCTCCCTCTCATGCTCACCTCTCTCCCTCTCTCCCTCTCACGCTCTCCTCTCTCTCTCTCCCTCACACTCTCCTCCCTCTCTCTCTTCCCACACGCTCGCCTCTCCTCTCTCTCAAACACTCTCTTCTCTCTCTCCCACAGACTCTCCTCTCTCTCTCCCCCCACATGCTCTCGTCTCTCTCTCTCTGTCCCACACACTCCCCCTCTCTCTCTCTCCCACACACTCTGCTCTCTCTCCCTATCCCACACATTCTCCTCTCTCTATCTCTCTGTCCCCACACGCTCTCCTCTCTCTCTCTCTCACCCACACAATCTCTTCTCTCTCTCCCACACACGCCGCTTCTCACTCTCTCCCACACACTCTCCTCTCTGTCTCTGCCAACACACTCTCCTCTCTCTCTCTCACCCACATGCTCTCCACTCTCTCTCTGACACACACGCTTCCTCCTTCTCTCTCCCACAAGCTCTCTTCTCCTCCCTCTCTCTCCCACACGATCTGCTCTCTCTCTGTCTCTTACACGATCTCCTCTCTCTCTCTCCCACACGATCTCCTCTCTCTCTCTCCCCCACATGCTCTCCTCTATCTCTCTCCTCCTCATGCTCTCCCCCTCTCCCTCTCTCCCTCTCATGCTCACCTCTCTCCCTCTCTCCCTCTCACGCTCTCCTCTCTCTCTCTCCCTCACACTCTCCTCCCTCTCTCTCTCCCACACGCTCGCCTCTCTCTCTCTCAAACACTCTCTTCTCTCTCTCCCACAGACTCTCCTCTCTCGCTCCCCCACATGCTCTCGTCTCTCTCACTCTGTCCCACACACTCTCCTCTCTCTCTCTCCCCACACACTCCCCCTCTCTCTCTCTCTCCCCCACACACTCTCCTCTCTCTCTCTCTCTCCCACACCACTCTCCTCTCTCCCTCTCTCTCCCACACACTCTCCTCTCTCTCTCTCTCTCCCACACACTCTCCTCTCTTTCTCTGCCACACACTCTCCTCTCTCTCTCTCTCTCTCCCACACACTCTCCTCTCTCTCTCTCCCACATGCTCTCCTCTCTCTATCTCCCACACACTCTCCTCTCTCTCTCTCTCCCACACACCTCTCCTCTCTCTCTCTCCCACAAACTCTCTCCTCTCTCTCCTCTCTCCCACACACTCTCCTCTCTCTCTCTCTCTCTCTCTCCCACACACTCTCCTCTCTCTCTCTCTCTCCCACACACTCTCCTCTCTCTCTCTCTCCCACACACTCTCCTCTCTCTCTCTCCCACACAATCTGCTCTCTCTCTCTCTCTCCCCACACACTCTCCTCTCTCTCTCTCTCCCGCACACTCTCCTCTCTCTCTCTCTCCCGCACACTCTCCTCTCTCTCTCTCTCTCACACACACTCTCCTCTCGCTATCTCTCCCATACACTCTCCTCTCTCTATCTTTCCCACACACTCTCTTCTCTCTCTCACTCTCTCGCCCACACACTCTCCTCTCTCTCTCCCACACACTCTCCTCTCTCTCTCTCTCTCCCACATTCCCTCCTCTCTCTCTCTCCCACACACTCTCCTCTCTTTCTCTCTCTCCCACACACTCTCCTCTCTCTCTCTCTCCCACACCACTCTCCTCTCTCTCTCTCTCTCCCACACACTCTCCTCTCTCTCTTTCTCTCCCCACACACTCTCCTCTCTCTCTCTCTCTCCCACACACTCTCCTCTCTCTCTCTCTCTCCCACACACTCTCCTCTCTCTCTCTCTCCCACACACTCTCCTCTCTCTCTCTCCCACACACTCTCCTCTCTCTCTCTCTCCCACACACTCTCCTCTCTCTCTCTCTCTCCCCACACACTCTCCTCTCTCTCTCTCCCACACACTCTCCTCTAGCTATCTCTCCCATACACTCTCCTCTCTCTATCTTTCCCCAAACACTCTCTTCTCTCTCTCACTCTCTCGCCCACACTCTCTTCCTCTCTCTCTATCCCACATACTCTCCTCTATATCCCACCCACACACTCTCCTCTCTTCTATCTCTCTGCCACATGCTCTCCTCTCTCTTTCTCTCCCACACGATCTCTTCTCTCACTCTCACCCACATGCTCTCCTCTCTCTATCTCCCACACACTCTCCTCTCTCTCTCTCTCCCACACACTCTCCTCTCTCTCTCTCCCACAAACTCTCCCTCTCTCTCTCTCCCACACACTCCGCTCTCTCCTCTCTCTCCACACACTCTCCTCTCTCTCTCTCTCTCCCACACACTCTCCTCTCTCCCCTCTCTCTCCCACACACTCTCCTCTCTCTCTCTCTCTCCCACACACTCTCCTCTCTTTCTCTGCCACACACTCTCCTCTCTCTCTCTCTCTCCCACACACTCTCCTCTCTCTCTCTCCCACATGCTCTCCTCTCTCTATCTCCCACACACTCTCCTCTCTCTCTCTCCCACAAACTCTCCTCTCTCTCTCTCTCCCACACACTCCCCTCTCTCTCTCTCTCCCACACACTCTCCTCTCTCTCTCTCTCTCCCACACACTCTCCTCTCTCTCTCTCTCTCTCCCACAAACACTCCCTCTCTCCCTCTCTCTCCCACACACTCTCCTCTCTCTCTCTCTCTCCCACACACTCTCCTCTCTGTCTCTGCCACACACTCTCCTCTCTCTCTCTCTCTCCCCACACACTCTCCTCTCTGTCTCTGCCACACACTCTCCTCTCTCTCTCTCTACCCACATGCTCTCCTCTCTCTCTCTCTCCAACACACTCTCCTCTCTCTCTCTCTCCCCCACACACTCTCATTTCTCTCTCTCTGACACACACGCTTCCTCCTTCTCTCTCCCACAAGCTCTCTTCTCCTCCCTCTTCTCTCCCCACATGATCTGCTCTCTCTCTGTCTCCCACACGATCTCCTCTCTCTTTCTCCCACACGATCTCCTCTCTCTCTCTCCCACATGCTCTCCTCTCTCTCTCTCCCACATGGTCTCCTCTATCTCTCTCCTCCTCATGCTCTCCCCTCTCCCTCTCTCCCTCTCATGCTCACCTCTCTCCCTCTCTCCCTCTCACGCTCTCCTCTCTCTCTCTCCCTCACACTCTCCTCCCTCTCTCTCTCCCACACGCTCGCCTCTCTCTCTCTCAAACACTTCTCTTCTCTCTCTCCCACAGACTCTCCTCTCTCTCTCCCCCACATGCTCTCGTCTCTCTCTCTCTGTCCCACACACTCCCCCTCTCTCTCTCTCCCACACACTCTGCTCTCTCTCCCTATCCCACACATTCTCCTCTCTCTATCTCTCTGTCCCACACGCTCTCCTCTCTCTCTCTCTCACCCACACAATCTCTTCTCTCTCTCCCCACACACGCGCTTCTCACTCTCTCCCACACACTCTCCTCTCTGTCTCTGCCACACACTCTCCTCTCTCTCTCTCACCCACATGCTCTCCTCTCTCTCTCTGACACACACGCTTCCTCCTTCTCTCTCCCACAAGCTCTCTTCTCCCTCCCTCTCTCTCCCCACACGATCTGCTCTCTCTCTGTCTCTTACACGATCTCCTCTCTCTCTCTCCACACGATCTCCTCTCTCTCTCTCCCACATGCTCTCCTCTATCTCTCTCCTCCTCATGCTCTCCCCTCTCCCCTCTCTCCCTCTCATGCTCACCTCTCTCCCCTCTCTTCCTCTCACGCTCTCCTCTCTCTCTCTCCCTCACACTCTCCTCCCTCTCTCTCTCCCACACGCTCGCCTCTCTCTCTCTCAAACACTCTCTTCTCTCTCTCCCACAGACTCTCCTCTCTCTCTCCCCCACATGCTCTCGTCTCTCTCTCTCTGTCCCACACACTCTCCTCTCTCTCTCTCCCACACACTCCCCCTCTCTCTCTCTCTCCCACACACTCTCCTCTCTCTCTCTCTCTCCCACACACTCTCCTCTCTCCCCTCTCTCTCCCACACACTCTCCTCTCTCTCTCTCTCTCCCACACACTCTCCTCTCTTTCTCTGCCACACACTCTCCTCTCTCTCTCTCTCCTCTCCCACACACTCTCCTCTCTCTCTCTCCACATGCTCTCCTCTCTCTATCTCCCACACACTCTCCTCTCTCTCTCTCTCCCACACACTCTCCTCTCTCTCTCTCCCACAAACTCTCCTCTCTCTCTCTCTCCCCACACACTCTCCTCTCTCTCTCTCTCTCTCTCTCCCACACACTCTCCTCTCTCTCTCTCTCTCCCACACACTCTCCTCTCTCTCTCTCTCCCACACACTCTCCTCTCTCTCTCTCCCACACAATCTGCTCTCTCTCTCTCTCTCCCACACACTCTCCTCTCTCTCTCTCTCCCGCACACTCTCCTCTCTCTCTCTCTCCCGCACACTCTCCTCTCTCTCTCTCTCTCACACACACTCTCCTCTCGCTATCTCTCCCATACACTCTCCTCTCTCTATCTTTCCCACACTCTCTCTTCTCTCTCTCACTCTCTCGCCCACACACTCTCCTCTCCCTCTATCCCACATACTCTCCTCTATATCCCTCCCACACAATCTCCTCTCTCTCTCTGACACACACGCTCTCCTCTCCTCTCCCACACCCTCCCCTCTCCTCTCTCTCTCTCCCACACACTCTCCTTTCATCTCTCTCTCTCCCACACACCTCTCTTCTCTCTCTCTTCCAAACACTCTCTTCTCTCCCTCTCCAACATACTCTCCTCTCTCCTCAATCTCCCACACACTGTCCTCTCTCTAACTCTCTCTCCCCACACGCTCTCCTCTCTCTCTCTCTCCCACATGCTCTCCTCAACTCTCTCTCTCCCACACACTCTCCTCTCTCTCTCTCCCCACTGACTCTCTTCTCTCTCTATTCCACACACTCTCTTCTCTCCCTCTCCCACACACTCTCCTCTCTCTCCCTCTCCCACACAATCTCCTCTCTCCAACTCTCTCCCCCACATGCTCTCGTCTCTCTCTCTCTCTCTCTCCCACACACTCTCCTCTCTCTCTCTCCCACACACTCTGCTCTCTCTCCCTATCCCACACACTCTCCTCTCTCTATCTCTCAGGCCCACACGCTCTCCTCTCTCACTCTCTCACCCACACACTCTCTCTCTCTCTCCCACACACGCTCTTCTCACTTTCTCCAACACACTCTCCTCTCTCCCTCACAGTCCCCCCCTGTCTCTCACACACACACGCTCTCCTCTCTCTCTCTCCCACATAGTATCCTCTCTCTCTCTCTCTCTCCCACATGCTCTCCTCTCTCTCTCCCAAATGCTCATCTCTCTCCTCTCCCACACGCTCTATTCTCTCTTTCTCTCGCACACGCTCTGCTCTCTCTCTCCATCTAGAACACTCTCCTCTCTCTCTCTCTCTTTCCCACACACTCTCCACTCTCTCACTCACTTTTTCCCACACACTCTCTTCTCTCTCTCTCCCACACACTCTCTTCTCTCTCTCTCCCACACACTCTCTCCTCTCTCTCTCTCTCTCTCCCACACACTCTCCTCTCTCTCTCCCACACAGTCTCCTCTCTCTCTCTCCCACATGCCCCTCCTCTCTCTCTCTCCCACCACACTCTCCTCTCTCTCTCTCTCTCCCACACACTCTCCTCTCTCTCTCTCTCTCCCACACACTCTCCTCTCTCTCTCTCTCTCCCACACACTCTCCTCTCTCTCTCTCTCTCCCACACACTCTCCTCTCTCTCTCTCTCCCCACACACTCTCCTCTCTCTCTCTCTCCCACACACTCTCCTCTCTCTCTCTTCTCCCCACACACTCTCCTCTCTCTCTCTCTCCCACACACTCTCCTCTCTCTCTCTCTCTCCCACACACTCTCCTCTCTCTCTCTCTCCCACACACTCTCCTCTCTCTCTCTCCCACAAACTCTCCTCTATATCCCTCCCACACACTCTCCTCTCTTCTATCTCTCTGCCACATGCTCTCCTCTCTCTTTCTCTCCCACACGATCTCTTCTCTCACTCTCACCCACATGCTCTCCTCTCTCTATCTCCCACACACTCTCCTCTCTCCTCTCTCTCCCACACACTCTCCTCTCTCTCTCTCCCACAAACTCTCCTCTCTCTCTCTCTCCCACACACTCCCCCTCTCTCTCTCTCTCCCACACACTCTCCTCTCTCTCTCTCTCCCACACACTCTCCTCTCTCCCTCTCTCTCCCACACACTCTCCTCTCTCTCTCTCTCTCCCACACACTCTCCTCTCTTTCTCTGCCACACACTCTCCTCTCTCTCTCTCTCTCCCACACACTCTCCTCTCTCTCTCTCCCACATGCTCTCCTCTCTCTATCTCCCACACGCTCTCCTCTCTCTCTCTCTCCCCACACACTCTCCTCTCTCTCTCTCCCACAAACTCTCCTCTCTCTCTCTCCCACAAACCTTCTCCCTCTCTCTCTCTCTCCCCACACACTCCCCTCTCTCTCTCTCTCCCACACACTCTCCTCTCTCTCTCTCTCTCCCACACACTCTCCTCTCTCTCTCTCTCTCCCACACACTCTCCTCTCTGTCTCTGCCACACACTCTCCTCTCTCTCTCTCTCTCCCCACACACTCTCCTCTCTGTCTCTGCCACACACTCTCCTCTCTCTCTCTCTCTCCCACACACTCTCCTCTCTGTCTCTGCCACACACTCTCCTCTCTCTCTCTCACCCACATGCTCTCCTCTCTCTCTCTCTCCAACACACTCTCCTCTCTCTCTCTCTCCCCCACACACTCTCATTTCTCTCTCTCTGCACACACACGCTTCCTCCTTCTCTCTCCCACACGATCTGCTCTCTCTCTGTCTCCCACACGATCTCCTCTCTCTCTCTCCCAACACGATCTCCTCTCTCTCTCTCCACATGCTCTCCTCTATCTCTCTCCTCCTCATGCTCTCCCCTCTCCCTCTCTCCCTCTCATGCTCACCTCTCTCCCTCTCTCCCTCTCACGCTCTCCTCTCTCTCTCTCCCTCACACTCTCCTCCCTCTCTCTCTCCCACACGCTCGCCTCTCTCTCTCTCAAACACTCTCTTCTCACTCTCCCACAGACTCTCCTCTCTCTCTCCCCCACATGCTCTCGTCTCTCTCTCTCTGTCCCACACACTCCCCTCTCTCTCTCTCCTCCCACACACTCTGCTCTCTCTCCCTATCCCACACACTCTATTCTCTCTATATCTCTCTGTCCCACACGCTCTCCTCTCTCTCTCTCTCACCCACACAATCTCTTCTCTCTCTCCCACACACGCTCTTCTCACTCTCTCCCACACACTCTCCTCTCTGTCTCTGCCACACACTCTCCTCTCTCTCTCTCACCCACATGCTCTCCTCTCTCTCTCTGACACACACACGCTTCCTCCTTCTCTCTCCCACAAGCTCTCTTCTCCTCCCCTCTCTCTCCCACACGATCTGCTCTCTCTCTGTCTCTTACACGATCTCCTCTCTCTCTCTCCCACACGATCTCCTCTCTCTCTCTCCCCACATGCTCTCCTCTATCTCTCTCCTCCTCATGCTCTCCCCTCTCCCTCTCTCCCTCTCATGCTCACCTCTCTCCCTCTCTCCCTCTCACGCTCTCCTCTCTCTCTCTCCCTCACACTCTCCTCCCTCTCTCTCTCCCACACGCTCGCCTCTCTCTCTCACAAACACTCTCTTCTCTCTCTCCCACAGACTCTCCTCTCTCTCTCCCCCACATGCTCTCGTCTCTCTCTCTCTGTCCCACACACTCTCCTCTCTCTCTCTCCCACACACTCTGCTCTCTCTCCCTATCCCACACACTCTCCTCTCTCTATCTCTCTGTCCCACACGCTCTCCTCTCTCTCTCTCTCACCCACACAATCTCTTCTCTCTCTCCCACACACGCTCTTCTCACTCTCTCCCACACACTCTCCTCTCTCTCTCTCTCCCACACATTCTTCTCTCTCTCTCTCTCTCCCACACACTCTCCTCTCTCTCTCTCTCCCACACACTCTCCTCTCTCTCTCTCTCCCGCACACTCTCCTCTCTCTCTCTCTCCCACACACTCTCCTCTCTCTCTCTCACACACACTCTCCTCTCTCTCTCTCCCACACACTCTCCTCTCTCTCTCTCTCCCACACACTCTCCTCTGTCTCTCTCTCACACACACACTCTCCTCTCGCTATCTCTCCCATACACTCTCCTCTCTCTATCTTTCCCACACACTCTCTTCTCTCTTCACTCTCTCGCCCACACACTCTCCTCTCTCTCTATCCCACATACTCTCCTCTATATCCCTCCCACACACTCCCCTCTCTCTCTCTCTCCCACACACTCTCCTCTCTCTCTCCCCCACATGCTCTCGTCTCTCTCTCTCTCTCCCACAAACTCTCCTCTCCCTCGATATCCCACACATTCTCTTCTCTCTCTCCCACACACTCTCCTCTCTCTCTCTCCCACACACGCTCCTCTCTCTATCTCTCCCACACAGTCTGAACTCTCTCTCTCCCACACACTCTCCTCTCTCTCTCTCTCCCACACACTCTCCTCTCTCTCTCTCTCCCGCACACTCTCCTCTCTCTCTCTCTCCCACACACTCTCCTCTGTCCCTCTCTCACACACACACTCTCCTCTCGCTATCTCTCCCATACACTCTCCTCTCTCTATCTTTCCCATACACTCTCTTCTCTCTCTCACTCTCTCGCCCACACACTCTCCTCTCTCTCTATCCCACATACTCTCCTCTATATCCCTCCCACACACTCTCTTCTCTCTCTCACCCAAACGCTGTCCTCTCTCTCTCCCACACCCTCTCTTCGCTCTCTCCCACACGCTCTACTCTCTATCTCTCTCCCACACACACTCCTCTCGCTCTCTCTCCCACACACTCTCCTCTCTCTCACCCACACACTCTCCTCTCTCTCTCCCACACACTCTCTTCTCTCTCTCTTCCAAACACTCTCTTCTCTCCCTCTCCAACATACTCTCCTCTCTCTCAATCTCCCACACACTGTCCTCTCTCTAACTCTCTCTCCCACACGCTCTCCTCTCTCTCTCTCCCACATGCTCACCTCAACTCTCTCTCTCCCACACACTCTCCTCTCTCTCTCTCCCACTGACTCTCTTCTCTCTCCATTCCACACACTCTCTTCTCTCCCTCTCCCACACACTCTCCTCTCTCTCCCTCTCCCACACAATCTCCTCTCTCCAACTCTCTCCCCCACATGCTCTCGTCTCTCTCTCTCTCTGTCCCACACACTTTCCTCTCTCTCTCTCCCACACACTCTGCTCTCTCTCCCTATCCCACACACTCTCCTCTCTCTATCCCTCAGTCCCACACGCTCCCCTCTCTCACTCTCGCACCCACACACTCTCTTCTCTCTCTCCCACACACTCTGCTCTCTCTCCCTATCCCACACACTCTCCTCTCTCTATCTCTCTGTCCCACACGCTATCCTCCCTCTCTCTCTCACCCACACAATCTCTTCTCTCTCTCCCACACACGCTCTTCTCACTCCATCCCACACACTCTCCTCTCTCTCTCTCTCTCTCCCACACATTCTCCTCTCTCTCTCTCTCTCCCACACACTCTCCTCTCTCTCTCTCTCCCACACACTCTCCTCTCTCTCTCTCCCACACACTCTCCTCTCTCTCTCTCTCCCGCACACTCTCCTCTCTCTCTCTCTCCCACACACTCTCCTCTCTCTCTCTCACACACACTCTCCTCTCTCTCTCTCCCACACACTCTCCTCTCTTTCTCTCTCCCGCACACTCTCCTCTCTATCTCTCTCCCACACACTCTCCTCTGTCTCTCTCTCACACACACACTCTCCTCTCGCTATCTCTCCCATACACTCTCCTCTCTCTATCTTTCCCACACACTCTCTTCTCTCTCTCACTCTCTCGCCCACACACTCTCCTCTCTCTCTATCCCACATACTCTCCTCTATATCCCTCCCACACACTCTCCTCTCTCTCTCTCTGTGACACACACGCTCTCCTCTCCTCTCCCACACCGTCCCCTCTCCTCTCTCTCTCTCCCACACACTCTCCTTTCATCTCTCTCTCTCCCACACATTCTCCACTCTCTCTCTCTCCCACACACTCTCCTATCTCTCGCTCTCCCACACACTCTCCTATCTCTCTCTCTCCCACACACTCTCTTCTCTCTCTCCCACACACTCTCTTCTCTCTCTCCCACACAGTCTCCTCTCTCTCTCTCTCCCCCACACTCTCCTCTCTCTCTCTCCCACACACTCTCCTCTCTCTCTCTCTCCCACACACTCTCCTCTCTCTCTCCCCCACATGCTCTCGTCTCTCTCTCTCTCTATCCCACACACTCCCCTCTCTCTCTCCCACACACTCTCCTCTCTCTCTCTCCCACACACTCTCCTCTCCCTCGATATCCCACACATTCTCTTCTCTCTCTCCCACACACTCTCCTCTCTCTCTCTCCCACACACGCTCCTCTCTCTATCTCTCCCACACCCTCTGAACTCTCTCTCTCCCACACACTCTCCTCTCTCTCTCTCACACACACTCTCCTCTCTCTCTCTCCCACACACTCTCCTCTCTCTCTCTCTCCCGCACACTCTCCTCTCTCTCTCTCTCCCACACACTCTCCTCTGTCTCTCTCTCACACACACACTCTCCTCTCGCTATCTCTCCCATACACTCTCCTCTCTCTATCTTTCCCACACACTCTCTTCTCTCTCTCACTCTCTCGCCCACACACTCTCCTCTCTCTCTATCCCACATACTCTCCTCTATATCCCTCCCACACACTCTCCTCTCTCTCTCTCTCTGACACACACGCTCTCCTCTCCTCTCCCACACCGTCCCCTCTCCTCTCTCTCTCTCCCACACACTCTCCTTTCATCTCTCTCTCTCCCACACACTCTCCACTCTCTCTCTCTCCCACACACTCTCCTATCTCTCTCTCCCACACACTCTCCTATCTCTCTCTCTCCCACACACTCTCCTATCTCTCTCTCTCCCACACACTCTCTTCTCTCTCTCCCACACACTCTCCTCTCTCTCTCTCTCCCAGACACTCTCCTCTCTCTCTCCCCCACATGCTCTCGTCTCTCTCTCTCTCTATCCCACACACTCCCCTCTCTCTCTCCCACACACTCTCCTCTCTCTCTCTCCCACACACTCTCCTCTCCCTCGATATCCCACACATTCTCTTCTCTCTCTCCCACACACTCTCCTCTCTCTCTCTCCCACACACGCTCCTCTCTCTATCTCTCCCACACCCTCTGAACTCTCTCTCTCCCACACACTCTCCTCTCTCTCACCCACACACTCTCCTCTCTCTCTCCCACACACTCTCTTCTCTCTCTCTTCCAAACACTCTCTTCTCTCCCTCTCCAACATACTCTCCTCTCTCTCAATCTCCCACACACTGTCCTCTCTCTAACTCTCTCTCCCACACGCTCTCCTCTCTCTCTCTCCCACATGCTCACCTCAACTCTCTCTCTCCCACACACTCTCCTCTCTCTCTCTCCCACTGACTCTCTTCTCTCTCCATTCCACACACTCTCTTCTCTCCCTCTCCCACACACTCTCGTCTCTCTCCCTCTCCCACAAATCTCCTCTCTCCAACTCTCTCCCCCACATGCACTCGTCTCTCTCTCTCTCTGTCCCACACACTCTCCTCTCTCTCTCTCCCACACACTCTGCTCTCTCTCCCTATCCCACACACTCTCCTCTCTCTATCCCTCAGTCCCACACGCTCCCCTCTCTCACTCTCTCACCCACACACTCTCTTCTCTCTCTCCCACACACGCTCTTCTCACTTTCTCCCACACACTCTCCTAACTCCCTCACAGTCCCCCCTGTCTCTCACACACACACGCTCTCCTCTCTCTCTCTCCCACATAGTATCCTCTCTCTCTCTCTCCCACGTGCTCTCCTCTCTCTCTCCCACATGCTCATCTCTCTCTCCTCTCCCACACGCTCTATTCTCTCTTTCTCTCGCACACGCTCTGCTCTCTCTCTCCCTCTAGAACACTCTCCTCTCTCTCTTTCCCACACACTCTCCACTCTCTCACTCGCTTTTTCCCACACACTCTCTTCTCTCTCTCTCCCACACACTCTCTTCTCTCTGTCTCCCACACACTCTCCTCTCTCTCTTTCTCTCTCCCACACACTCCCCTCTCTCTCTCTCTCCCACACACTCTCCTCTCTCTCTCTCTCTCCCACATGCCCTCCTCTCTCTCTCTCCCACACACTCTCCTCTCTCTCTCTCTCTCCCACACACTCTCCTCTCTCTCTCTCTCCCACACACTCTCCTCTCTCTCTCACTCCCACACACTCTCCTCTCCCTCTCTCTCTCCCACACACTCTCCTCTCTCTCTCTCTCTCCCACACACTCTCCTCTCTCCCTCTCTCTCCCACACACTCTCCTCTCTCTCTCTCTCTCCCACACACTCTCCTCTCTCTCTCTCTCTCCCACACACTCTCCTCTCTCTCTCTCTCTCCCACACACTCTCCTCTCTCTCTCTCTCCCACACACTCTCCTCTCTCTCTCTCTCCCACACACTCTCCTCTCTCTCTCCCTCTCCCACACACTCTCCTCTCTCTCTCTCTCTCCCACACACTCTCCTCTCGCTATCTCTCCCATACACTCTCCTCTTTCTATCTTTCCCACACACTCTCTTCTCTCTCTCACTCTCTCGCCCCCACACTCTCCTCTCTCTCTATCCCACATACTCTCCTCTATATACCTCCCACACACTCTCCTCTCTTCTCTCTCTCTGCCACACGCTCTCCTCTCTCTTTCTGTCCCACACGATCTCCTCTCTCTCTCTCACCCACATGCTCTCCTCTCTCTCTCTCCCACACACTCTCCTCTCTCTCTCTCTCCCACACACTCTCCTCTCTCTCTCTCCCACAAACTCTCCTCTCTCTCTCTCTCCCACACACTCTCCTCTCTCTCTCCCACACACTCTCCTCTCTCTCTCTGTCTCCCACACACTCTCCTCTCTCTCTCTCTCTCTCCCACACACTCTCCTCTCTCTCTCTCTCTCCCACACACTCTCCTCTCTCCCTCTCTCTCCCACACACTCTCCTCTCTCTCTCTCTCTCCCACACACTCTCCTCTCTGTCTCTGCCACACACTCTCCTCTCTCTCTCTCACCCACATGCTCTCCTCTCTCTCTCTCCCACACACTCTCCTCTCTCTCTCTCCCCCACACACTCTCATTTCTCTCTCTCTGACACACACGCTCTCCTCCTTCTCTCTCCCACAAGCTCTCTTCTCCTCCCTCTCTCTCTCACACGATCTGCTCTCTCTCTGTCTCCCGCACGATCTCCTCTCTCTCTCTCCCACACGATCTCCTCTCTCTCTCTCCCACATGCTCTCCTCTATCTCTCTCCCCCTCATGCTCTCCTCTCTCCCTCTCTCCCTCTCATGCTCTCCTCTCTCTCTCTCTCCCTCTCACGCTCTCCTCTCTCTCTCTCCCTCACACTCTCCTCCCTCTCTCTCTCCCACACGCTCACCTCTCTCTCTCTCAAACACTCTCTTCTCTCTCTCCCACACACGCTCCTCTCTCTATCTCTCCCACCCTCTGAACTCCTCTCTCTCCCACACACTCTCCTATCTCTCACCCACACACTCTCCTCTCTCTCTCCCACACACTCTCTTCTCTCTCTCTTCCAAACACTCTCTTCTCTCCCTCTCCAACATACTCTCCTCTCTCTCAATCTCCCACACACTGTCCTCTCTCTAACTCTCTCTCCCACACGCTCTCCTCTCTCTCTCTCCCACATGCTCACCTCAACTCTCTCTCACCCACACACTCTCCTCTCTCTCTCCCACACACTCTCTTCTCTCTCCATTCCACACACTCTCTTCTCTCCCTCTCCCACACACTCTCGTCTCTCTCCCTCTCCCACACATCTCCTCTCTCCAACTCTCTCCCCCACATGCACTCGTCTCTCTCTCTCTCTGTCCCACACACTCTCCTCTCTCTCTCTCCCACACACTCTGCTCTCTCTCCCTATCCCACACACTCTCCTCTCTCTATCCCTCAGTCCCACACGCTCTCCTCTCTCACTCTCTCACCCACACACTCTCTTCTCTCTCTCCACACACGCTCTTCTCACTTTCTCCCACACACTCTCCTAACTCCCTCACAGTCCCCCCTGTCCTCTCACACACACACGCTCTCCTCTCTCTCTCTCCCACATAGTATCCTCTCTCTCTCTCTCTCTCCCACATGCTCTCCTCTCTCTCTCCCACATGCTCATCTCTCTCTCCTCTCCCACACGCTCTATTCTCTCTTTCTCTCGCACACGCTCTGCTCTCTCTCTCCCTCTAGAACACTCTCCTCTCTCTCTCTCTTTCCCACACACTCTCCACTCTCTCACTCGCTTTTTCCCACACACTCTCTTCTCTCTCTCTCCCACACACTCTCTTCTCTCTGTCTCCCACACACTCTCCTCTCTCTCTTTCTCTCTCCACACACTCCCCTCTCTCTCTCTCTCCCACACACTCTCCTCTCTCTCTCTCTCTCCCACATGCCCTCCTCTCTCTCTCTCCCACACACTCTCCTCTCTCTCTCTCTCTCCCACACACACTCCTCTCTCTCTCTCTCCCACACACTCTCCTCTCTCTCTCACTCCCACACACTCTCCTCTCCCTCTCTCTCTCCCACACAGCTCTCCTCTCTCTCTCTCTCTCCCACACACTCTCCTCTCTCCCTCTCTCTCCCACACACTCTCCTCTCTCTCTCTCTCTCCCACACACTCTCTCTCTCTCTCTCTCTCGCACACACTCTCCTCTCTCTCTCTCTCCCACACACTCTCCTCTCTCTCTCTCTCTCCCACACACTCTCCTCTCTCTCTCTCTCTCCCACACACTCTCCTCTCTCTCTCTCTCACCCACACACTCTCCTCTCGCTATCTCTCCCATACACTCTCCTCTCTCTATCTTTCCCACACACTCTCTTCTCTCTCTCACTCTCTCGCCCACACACTCTCCTCTCTCTCTATCCCACATACTCTCCTCTATATACCTCCCACACACTCTCCTCTCTTCTCTCTCTCTGCCACACGCTCTCCTCTCTCTTTCTCTCCCACACGATCTCCTCTCTCTCTCTCACCCACATGCCGTCCTCTCTCTCTCTCCCCACACACTCTCCTCACTCTCTCTCTCCCACACACTCTCTTCTCTCTCTCTCCCACACACTCTCCTCTCTCTCTCTGTCTCCCACACACTCTCCTCTCTCTCTCTCTCTCCCACACACTCTCCTCTCTCCCTCTCTCTCCCACACACTCTCCTCTCTCTCTCTCTCTCCCACACACTCTCCTCTCTGTCTCTGCCACACACTCTCCTCTCTCTCTCTCACCCACATGCTCTCCTCTCTCTCTCTCCCACACACTCTCCTCTCTCTCTCTCTCCCCACACACTCTCATTTCTCTCTCTCTGACACACACGCTCTCCTCCTTCTCTCTCCCACAAGCTCTCTTCTCCTCCCTCTCTCTCTCACACGATCTGCTCTCTCTCTGTCTCCCACACGATCTCCTCTCTCTCTCTCCCACACGATCTCCTCTCTCTCTCTCCCACATGCTCTCCTCTATCTCTCTCCCCCTCATGCTCTCCTCTCTCCCTCTCATGCTCTCCTCTCTCTCTCTCTCCCTCTCACGCTCTCTCTCTCTCTCTCATCTCCCTCACACTCTCCTCCCTCTCTCTCTCCCACACGCTCGCCTCTCTCTCTCTCAAACACTCTCTTCTCTCTCTCCCACAGATTCTCCTCTCTCTCTCCCCCACATGCTCTCGTCTCTCTCTCTCTGTCCCACACACTCTCCTCTCTCTCTCTCCCACACACTCTGCTCTCTCTCCCTATCCCACACACTCTCCTCTCTCTATCTCTCTGTCCCACACGCTCTCCTCTCTCTTCTCTCTCACCCACACACTCTCTCTCTCTCTCTCCCACACACGCTCTTCTCACTCTCTTCCCACACACTCTCCTCTCTCCCTCACAGACCCCCTGTCTCTCACATACACACGCTCTCCTCTCTCTCTCTCTCCCACATAGTATCCTCTCTCTCTCTCTCTCTCCCACATGCTCTCCTCTCTCTCTCCCACATGCTCGTCTCTCTCTCCTCTCCCACACGCTCTATTCTCTCTTTCTCTCGCACACGCTCTGCTCTCTCTCTCTCCCCCTAGAACACACTCTAATCTCAATCTCTCTTTCCCAAACACTCTCCTCTCTCTCTCTCTCTTTCCCACACACTCTCCCCTCTCTCACTTGCTTTTCCCCACACACTCTCTCTCTTCTCTCTCTCCCACACACTCTCTTTCTCTTCTCTCTCCCACACTCTCTCTTCTCTCTCTCCCACACACTCTCCTCTCTCTCTCTCTCTCTCTCCCACACACTCTCCTCTCTCTCTCTCTCTCCCACACACTCTCATCTCTCTCTCTCTCTCCCACACACTCTCATCTCTCTCTCTCTCTCCCACACACTCTCCTCTCTCTCTCTCTCTCCCACACACTCTCCTCTCTCTCTCTCCCACACACTCTCCTCTCTCTCTCTCTCTCCCACACACTCTCCTCTCTCTCTCTCTCTCCCACACACTCTCCTCTCTCTCTCTCTCTCCCACACACTCTCCTATCTCTCTCTCTCTCCCACACACTCTCCTCTCTCTCTCTCTCTCCCACACACTCTCCTCTCTCTCTCTCTCTCCCACACACTCTCCTCTCTCTCTCTCTCTCTCTCCCACACACTCTCCTCTCTCTCTCTCCCGCACACTCTCCTCTCTCTCTCTCTCCCACCACAATCTCCTCTCTCTCTCTCTCTCACACACACTCTCCTCTCGCTATCTCTCCCATACACTCTCCTCTCTCTATCTTTCCACACACTCTCTTCTCTCTCTCACTCTCTCGCCCCCACACTCTCCTCTCTCTCTATCCCACATACTCTCCTCTATATCCCTCCCACACACTCTCCTCTCTCTCTCCTCTCTGACACACACGCTCTCCTCTCCTCTCCCACACCCTCCCCCTCTCCTCTCTCTCTCTCCCACACACTCTCCTTTGATCTCTCTCTCTCCCACACACTCTCCTCTCTCTCTCTCTCCCACACACTCTCCTCTCTCTCACTCTCCCACACACTCTCCTCTCTCTCTGTCTCCCACACACTCTCCTCTCTCTCTGTCTCCACACACTCTCCTCTCTCTCTCTCCCACACACTCTCCTCTCTCTCTCTCTCCCACACACTCTCCACTCTCTCTCTCTCCCACACACTCTCCTATCTCTCTCTCTCCTACACACTCTCCTATCTCTCTCTCTCACCACACACTCTCTTCTCTCTCTCCCACACACTCTCTTCTCTCTCTCCCACACAGTCTCCTCTCTCTCTCTCCTCCCCACACTCTCCTCTCCCTCGATATCCCACACATTCTCTTCTCTCTCTCCCACACACTCTCCTCTCTCTCTCTCCCACACACTCTCCTCTCTCTCTCTCTCCCACACACTCTTCCTCTCTCTCTCACTCCCACACACTCTCCTCTCTCTCTCTCTCTCCCACACACTCTCCTCTCTCTCTCTCTCTCCCACACACTCTCCTCTCTCCCTCTCTCTCCCACACACTCTCCTCTCTCTCTCTCTCTCCCACACACTCTCCTCTCTCTCTCTCTCTCCCACACACGCTCCTCTCTCTCTCTCTCCCACACACTCTCCTCTCTCTCTCTCTCCCACACACTCTCCTCTCTCTCTCTCTCTCCCACACACTCTCCTCTCTCTCTCTCTCTCCCACACCACTCTCCTCTCGCTATCTCTCCCATACACTCTCCTCTCTCTATCTTTCCCACACACTCTCTTCTCTCTCTCACTCTCTCGCCCACACACTCTCCTCTCTCTCTATCCCTCATACTCTCCTCTATATCCCTCCCACACACACTCCTCTCTTCTCTCTCTCTGCCACACGCTCCTCCTCTCTCTTTCTCTCCCACACGATCTCCTCTCTCTCTCTCACCCACATGCTCTCCCTCTCCTCTCTCTCCCACACACTCTCCTCTCTCTCTCTCTCCCACACACTCTCCTCTCTCTCTCTCCCACAAACTCTCCTCTCTCTCTCTCTCCCACACACTCTCCTCTCTCTCTCTCTCCACACACTCTCCTCTCTCTCTCTCTCCCACACACTCTCCTCTCTCTCTCTGTCTCCCACACACTCTCCTCTCTCTCTCTCTCTCTCCCACACACTCTCCTCTCTCTCTCTCTCTCCCACACACTCTCCTCTCTCCCCTCTCTCTCCCACACACTCTCCTCTCTCTCTCTCTCTCCCACACACTCTCCTCTTTCTCTCTCACCCACATGCCTCTCTCTCTCTCTCTCCCACACACTCTCCTCTCTCTCTCTCTCCCCCACACACTCTCATTTCTCTCTCTCTGACACACACCGCTTCTCCTCCTTCTCTCTCCCACAAGCTCTCTTCTCCTCCCTCTCTCTCTCACACGATCTGCTCTCTCTCTGTCTCCCACACGATCTCCTCTCTCTCTCTCCCACACGATCTCCTCTCTCTATCTCCCACATGCTCTCCTCTATCTCTCTCCCCCTCATGCTCTCCTCTCTCCCTCTCTCCCCTCTCATGCTCTCCCTCTCTCTCTCTCTCCCTCTCACGCTCTCCTCTCTCTCTCTCTCTCACACTCTCCTCCCTCTCTCTCTCCCCACACGCTCGCCTCTCTCTCTCTCAAACACTCTCTTCTCTCTCTCCCACAGACTCTCCTCTCTCTCTCCCCCACATGCTCTCGTCCCTCTCTCTCTGTCCCACACACTCTCCTCTCTCTCTCTCCCACACACTCTGCTCTCTCTCCCTATCCCACACACTCTCCTCTGTCTATCTCTCTGTCCCACACGCTCTCCTCTCTCTTCTCTCTGACCCACACACTCTCTTCTCTCTCTCCCACACACGCTCTTCACACTCTCTCCCACACACTCTCCTCTCTCCCTCACAGACCCCCTGTCTCTCACATACACACGCTCTCCTCTCTCTCTCTCACCCACATAGTATCCTCTCTCTCTCTCCCACATGCTCTCCTCTCTCTCTCCCACATGCTCATCTCTCTCTCCTCTCCCACACACTCTATTCTCTCTTTCTCTCGCACACGCTCTGCTCTCTCTCTCTCCCCCTAGAACACACCTCTAATCTCAATCTCTCTTTCCCAAACACTCTCCTCTCTCTCTCTCTCTTTCCCACACACCATCCCACTCTCTCACTTGCTTTTCCCCACACACTCTCTTCTCTCTCTCCCCACACACTCTCTTCTCTCTCATCCTCCACCACACACTCTCTTCTCTCTCCTCCCCCACACTCTCTCTTCTCTCTCACCCACACACTCTCCTCTCTCTCTCTCTCTTTCTCCCACACACTCTCCTCTCTCTCTCTCTCTCCCGCACACTCTCATCTCTCTCTACCTCTCCCACACACTCTCCTCTCTCTCTCTCTCTCCCACACACCTCTCCTCTCTCTCTCTCCCACACACTCACCTCTCTCTCTCTCTCTCCCACACACTCTCCTCTCTCTCTCTCTCTCCCACACACTCTCCTCTCTCTCTCTCTCCCACACACTCTCCTCTCTCTCTCTCTCTCCCACACACTCTCACTCTCTCTCTCTCTCCCCACACTCTCTCTCTCTCTCTCCCACACCCCTCTCCTTCTCTCTCTCTCCCACACACTCTCCTCTCTCTCTCTCTCTCCCACACACTCTCCTCTCTCTCTCTCTCTCCCCACACTCTCCTCTCTCTCTCCTCTCTCCTCCCACACACTCTCCTCTCTCTCTCTCTCTCCCACACACTCTCCTCTCTCTCTCCTCTCCCGCACACTCTCCTCTCTCTCTCTCCCGCACACTCTCCTCTCTCTCTCTCTCCCACACAATCTTCTCTCTCTCTCACACACACTCTCCTCTCGCTATCTCTCCCATACACTCTCCTCTCTCTATCTTTCCCACACACTCTCTTCTCTCTCTCACTCTCTCGCCCACACACTCTCCTCTCTCTCTATCCCACATACTCTTCTCTATATCCCTCCCACACACTCTCCTCTCTCTCTCTGACACACACGCTCTCCTCTCCTCTCCCACACCCTCCCCTCTCCTCTCTCTCTCTCCCACACACTCTCCTTTGATCTCTCTCTCTCCCACACACTCTCCTCTCTCTCTCTCTCCCACACACTCTCCTCTCTCTCTCTCCCACACTCTCCTCTCTCTCTGTCTCCCACACACTCTCCTCTCTCTCTCTCCCACACACTCTCCTCTCTCTCTGTCTCCCACACACTCTCCTCTCTCTCTCTCCCACACACTCTCCTCTCTCTCTCCTCTCCCACCCACTCTCCACTCTCTCTCTCTCCCACACACTCTCCTATCTCTCTCTCTCCCACAGACTCTCTTCTCTCTCTCCCACACACTCTCTTCTCTCTCTCCCCACACAGTCTCCTCTCTCTCTCTCTCCCCCACACTCTCCTCTATCTCTCCAACACACTCTCCTCTCTCTCTCTCTCCCACACACTCTCCCTCTCTCTCTCTCTCCCACACACTCTCCTCTCTCTCTCCCCCACATGCTCTCGTCTCTCTCTCTCTCTATCCCACACACTCCCCTCTCTCTCTCCCACACACTCTCCTCTCTCTCTCTCCCACACACTCTCCTCTCCCTCGATATCCCACACATTCTCTTCTCTCTCTCCCACACACTCTCCTCTCTCTCTCTCCCACACACGCTCCTCTCTCTATCTCTCCCACACCCTCTGAACTCTCTCTCTCCCCACACACTCGCCTCTCTCTCTCTCCCAAACGCTGTCTCTCTCTCTCCCACACCCTCTCTTCGCTCTCTCCCACACGCTCTACTCTCTATCTCTCTCCCACACACTCTCCTCTCTCTCTCTCTCTCTCTCCCACACACTCTCCTCTCTCTCTCTCTCTCCCACACACTCTCCTCTCTCTCTCTCTCCCACACACTCTCCTCTCTCTCTCTCCCGCACACTCTCCTCTCTCTCTCTCTCCCACACAATCTCCTCTCTCTCTCTCTCTCACACACACTCTCCTCTCGCTATCTCTCCCATACACTCTCCTCTCTCTATCTTTCCACACACTCTCTTCTCTCTCTCACTCTCTCGCCCCCACACTCTCCTCTCTCTCTATCCCACATACTCTCCTCTATATCCCTCCCACACACTCTCCTCTCTCTCTCTCTGACACACACGCTCTCCTCTCCTCTCCCACACCCTCCCCTCTCCTCTCTCTCTCTCCCACACACTCTCCTTTGATCTCTCTCTCTCCCACACACTCTCCTCTCTCTCTCTCTCCCACACACTCTCCTCTCTCTCACTCTCCCACACACTCTCCTCTCTCTCTGTCTCCCACACACTCTCCTCTCTCTCTGTCTCCCACACACTCTCCTCTCTCTCTCTCCCACACACTCTCCTCTCTCTCTCTCTCCCACACACTCTCCACTCTCTCTCTCTCCCACACACTCTCCTATCTCTCTCTCTCCTACACACTCTCCTATCTCTCTCTCTCCCACACACTCTCTTCTCTCTCTCCCACACACTCTCTTCTCTCTCTCCCACACAGTCTCCTCTCTCTCTCTCTCCCCCACACTCTCCTCTCCCTCGATATCCCACACATTCTCTTCTCTCTCTCCCACACACTCTCCTCTCTCTCTCTCCCACACACTCTCCTCTCTCTCTCTCTCCCACACACTCTCCTCTCTCTCTCACTCCCACACACTCTCCTCTCTCTCTCACTCCCACACACTCTCCTCTCTCTCTCTCTCTCCCACACACTCTCCTCTCTCTCTCTCTCTCCCACACACTCTCCTCTCTCCCTCTCTCTCCCACACACTCTCCTCTCTCTCTCTCTCTCCCACACACTCTCCTCTCTCTCTCTCTCTCCCACACACGCTCCTCTCTCTCTCTCTCCCACACACTCTCCTCTCTCTCTCTCTCCCACACACTCACCTCTCTCTCTCTCTCTCCCACACACTCTCCTCTCTCTCTCTCTCTCCCACACACTCTCCTCTCGCTATCTCTCCCATACACTCTCCTCTCTCTATCTTTCCCACACACTCTCTTCTCTCTCTCACTCTCTCGCCCACACACTCTCCTCTCTCTCTATCCCTCATACTCTCCTCTATATCCCTCCCACACACACTCCTCTCTTCTCTCTCTCTGCCACACGCTCTCCTCTCTCTTTCTCTCCCACACGATCTCCTCTCTCTCTCTCACCCACATGCTCTCCTCTCTCTCTCTCCCACACACTCTCCTCTCTCTCTCTCTCCCACACACTCTCCTCTCTCTCTCTCCCACAAACTCTCCTCTCTCTCTCTCTCCCACACACTCTCCTCTCTCTCTCCCTCCCACACACTCTCCTCTCTCTCTCTCTCCCACACACTCTCCTCTCTCTCTCTGTCTCCCACACACTCTCCTCTCTCTCTCTCTCTCCCACACACTCTCCTCTCTCTCTCTCTCTCCCACACACTCTCCTCTCTCCCTCTCTCTCCCACACACTCTCCTCTCTCTCTCTCTCTCCCACACACTCTCCTCTTTCTCTCTCACCCACATGCTCTCCTCTCTCTCTCTCCCACACACTCTCCTCTCTCTCTCTCTCCCCCACACACTCTCATTTCTCTCTCTCTGACACACACGCTCTCCTCCTTCTCTCTCCCACAAGCTCTCTTCTCCTCCCTCTCTCTCTCACACGATCTGCTCTCTCTCTGTCTCCCACACGATCTCCCCTCTCTCTCTCCCACACGATCTCCTCTCTCTATCTCCCACATGCTCTCCTCTATCTCTCTCCCCCTCATGCTCTCCTCTCTCCCTCTCTCCCTCTCATGCTCTCCTCTCTCTCTCTCTCCCTCTCACGCTCTCCTCTCTCTCTCTCTCTCACACTCTCCTCCCTCTCTCTCTCCCACACGCTCGCCTCTCTCTCTCTCAAACACTCTCTTCTCTCTCTCCCACAGACTCTCCTCTCTCTCTCCCCCACATGCTCTCGTCCCTCTCTCTCTGTCCCACACACTCTCCTCTCTCTCTCTCCCACACACTTTGCTCTCTCTCCCTATCCCACACACTCTCCTCTCTCTATCTCTCTGTCCCACACGCTCTCCTCTCTCTTCTCTCTGACCCACACACTCTCTTCTCTCTCTCCCACACACGCTCTTCACACTCTCTCCCACACACTCTCCTCTCTCCCTCACAGACCCCCTGTCTCTCACATACACACGCTCTCCTCTCTCTCTCTCTCCCACATAGTATCCTCTCTCTCTCTCCCACATGCTCTCCTCTCTCTCTCCCACATGCTCATCTCTCTCTCCTCTCCCACACACTCTATTCTCTCTTTCTCTCGCACACGCTCTGCTCTCTCTCTCTCCCCCTAGAACACACTCTAATCTCAATCTCTCTTTCCCAAACACTCTCCTCTCTCTCTCTCTCTTTCCCACACACTCTCCACTCTCTCACTTGCTTTTTCCCCACACACTCTCTTCTCTCTCTCTCCCACACACTCTCTTCTCTCTCTCTCCCACACACTCTCTTCTCTCTCTCTCCCACACTCTCTCTTCTCTCTCACCCACACACTCTCCTCTCTCTCTCTCTCTTTCTCCCACACACTCTCCTCTCTCTCTCTCTCTCCCGCACACTCTCATCTCTCTCTCTCTCTCCCACACACTCTCCTCTCTCTCTCTCTCTCCCACACACTCTCCTCTCTCTCTCTCCCACACACTCACCTCTCTCTCTCTCTCTCCCACACACTCTCCTCTCTCTCTCTCTCTCCCACACACTCTCCTCTCTCTCTCTCTCCCACACACTCTCCTCTCTCTCTCTCTCCCACACACTCTCATCTCTCTCTCTCTCTCCCACACACTCTCCTCTCTCTCTCTCTCTCCCACACTCTCCTCTCTCTCTCTCTCTCCCACACACTCTCCTCTCTCTCTCTCTCTCCCACACACTCTCCTCTCTCTCTCTCTCTCCCACACACTCTCCTCTCTCTCTCTCTCTCCCACACACTCTCCTCTCTCTCTCTCTCTCCCACACACTCTCCTCTCTCTCTCTCTCCCGCACACTCTCCTCTCTCTCTCTCTCTCCCGCACACTCTCCTCTCTCTCTCTCTCCCACACAATCTCCTCTCTCTCTCTCACACACACTCTCCTCTCGCTATCTCTCCCATACACTCTCCTCTCTCTATCTTTCCCACACACTCTCTTCTCTCTCTCACTCTCTCGCCCACACACTCTCCTCTCTCTCTATCCCACATACTCTCCTCTATATCCCTCCCACACACTCTCCTCTCTCTCTCTGACACACACGCTCTCCTCTCCTCTCCCACACCCTCCCCTCTCCTCTCTCTCTCTCCCACACACTCTCCTTTGATCTCTCTCTCTCCCACACACTCTCCTCTCTCTCTCTCTCCCACACACTCTCCTCTCTCTCTCTCCCACACACTCTCCTCTCTCTCTGTCTCCCACACACTCTCCTCTCTCTCTCTCCCACACACTCTCCTCTCTCTCTGTCTCCCACACACTCTCCTCTCTCTCTCTCCCACACACTCTCCTCTCTCTCTCTCTCCCACACACTCTCCACTCTCTCTCTCTCCCACACACTCTCCTATCTCTCTCTCTCCCACACACTCTCCTATCTCTCTCTCTCCCACACACTCTCTTCTCTCTCTCCCACACACTCTCTTCTCTCTCTCCCACACAGTCTCCTCTCTCTCTCTCTCCCCCACACTCTCCTCTATCTCTCCAACACACTCTCCTCTCTCTCTCTCTCCCACACACTCTCCTCTCTCTCTCTCTCCCACACACTCTCCTCTCTCTCTCCCCCACATGCTCTCGTCTCTCTCTCTCTCTATCCCACACACTCCCCTCTCTCTCTCCCACACACTCTCCTCTCTCTCTCTCCCACACACTCTCCTCTCCCTCGATATCCCACACATTCTCTTCTCTCTCTCCCACACACTCTCCTCTCTCTCTCTCCCACACACGCTCCTCTCTCTATCTCTCCCACACCCTCTGAACTCTCTCTCTCCCACACACTCGCCTCTCTCTCTCTCCCAAACGCTGTCTCTCTCTCTCCCACACCCTCTCTTCGCTCTCTCCCACACGCTCTACTCTCTATCTCTCTCCCACACACTCTCCTCTCGCTCTCTGTCCCACACACTCTCCTCTCTCTCTCCCACACGCTCTACTCTCTATCTCTCTCCCACACACTCTCTTCTCTCCCTCTCCAACATATTCTCCTCTCTCTCAATCTCCCACACACTGTCCTCTCTCTAACTATCTCTCCCACACGCTCTCCTCTCTCTCTCTCTCCCACATGCACTCCTCAACTCTCTCTCTCCCACACACTCTCCTCTCTCTCTCTCCCACTGACTCTCTTCTCTCTCTATTCCACACACTCTCTTCTCTCCCTCTCCCACACACTCTCCTCTCTCTCCCTCTCCCACACAATCTCCTCTCTCCAACTCTCTCCCCCACATGCTCTCGTCTCTCTCTCTCTCTGTCCCACACACTCTCCTCTCTCTCTCTCCCACACACTCTTCTCTCTCTCCCTATCCCACACACTCTCCTCTCTCTATCTCTCAGTCCCACACGCTCTCCTCTCTCTCTCTCTCACCCACACACTCTCTTCTCTCTCTCCCACACACGCTCTTCTCACTTTCTCCCACACACTCTCCTCTCTCCCTCACAGTCCCCCCTGTCTCTCACACACACACGCTCTCCTCTCTCTCTCTCCCACATAGTCTCCTCTCTCTCTCTCTCTCTCTCCCACATGCTCTCCTCTCTCTCTCCCACATGCTCATCTCTCTCTCCTCTCCCACACGCTCTATTCTCTCTTTCTCTCACACACGCTCTGCTCTTCTCTCCCTCTAGAACACTCTCCTCTCTCTCTCTCTTTCCCACACACTCTCCACTCACTCACTCGCTTTTTCCCACACACTCTCTTCTCTCTCTCTCCCACACACTCTCTTCTCTCTCTCTCCCACACACTCTCCTCTCTCTCTCTCTCTCTCTCCCACACACTCCCCTCTCCCACACAATCTCCTCTCTCCAACTCTCTCCCCCACATGCACTCGTCTCTCTCTCTCTCTCTGTCTCACACACTCTCCTCTCTCTCTCTCCCACACACTCTGCTCTCTCTCTCTCTCTCCCACACACTCTCCTCTCTCTCTCTCTCCCACACACTCTCCTCTCTCTCTCACTCCCACACACTCTCCTCTCCCTCTCTCTCTCCCACACACTCTCCTCTCTCTCTCTCTCTCCCACACACTCTCCTCTCTCCCTCTCTCTCCCACACACTCTCCTCTCTCTCTCTCTCTCCCACACACTCTCCTCTCTCTCTCTCTCTCCCACACACTCTCCTCTCTCTCTCTCTCCCACACACTCTCCTCTCTCTCTCTCTCCCACACACTCTCCTCTCTCTCTCTCTCTCCCACACACTCTCCTCTCTCTCTCTCTCTCCCACACACTCTCCTCTCGCTATCTCTCCCATACACTCTCCTCTCTCTATCTTTCCCACACACTCTCTTCTCTCTCTCACTCTCTCGCCCACACACTCTCCTCTCTCTCTATCCCACATACTCTCCTCTATATACCTCCCACACACTCTCCTCTCTTCTCTCTCTCTGCCACACGCTCTCCTCTCTCTTTCTCTCCCACACGATCTCCTCTCTCTCTCTCACCCACATGCTCTCCTCTCTCTCTCTCCCACACACTCTCCTCTCTCTCTCTCTCCCACACACTCTCCTCTCTCTCTCTCCCACAAACTCTCCTCTCTCTCTCTCTCCCACACACTCTCCTCTCTCTCTCTGTCTCCCACACACTCTCCTCTCTCTCTCTCTCTCTCCCACACACTCTCCTCTCTCTCTCTCTCTCCCACACACTCTCCTCTCTCCCTCTCTCTCCCACACACTCTCCTCTCTCTCTCTCTCTCCCACACACTCTCCTCTCTGTCTCTGCCACACACTCTCCTCTCTCTCTCTCACCCACATGCTCTCCTCTCTCTCTCTCCCACAAACTCTCCTCTCTCTCTCTCTCCCCCACACACTCTCATTTCTCTCTCTCTGACACACACGCTCTCCTCCTTCTCTCTCCCACAAGCTCTCTTCTCCTCCCTCTCTCTCTCACACGATCTGCTCTCTCTCTGTCTCCCACACGATCTCCTCTCTCTCTCTCCCACACGATCTCCTCTCTCTCTCTCCCACATGCTCTCCTCTATCTCTCTCCCCCTCATGCTCTCCTCTCTCCCTCTCTCCCTCTCATGCTCTCCTCTCTCTCTCTCTCCCTCTCACGCTCTCCTCTCTCTCTCTCCCTCACACTCTCCTCCCTCTCTCTCTCCCACACGCTCGCCTCTCTCTCTCTCAAACACTCTCTTCTCTCTCTCCCACAGACTCTCCTCTCTCTCTCCCCCACATGCTCTCGTCTCTCTCTCTCTGTCCCACACACTCTCCTATCTCTCTCTCTCCCACACACTCTGCTCTCTCTCCCTATCCCACACACTCTCCTCTCTCTATCCCACACGCTCTCCTCTCTCTCTCTCTCACCCACACACTCTCTTCTCTCTCTCCCACACACGCTCTTCTCACTCTCTCCCACACACTCTCCTCTCTCCCTCACAGACCCCCTGTCTCTCACATACACACGCTCTCCTCTCTCTCTCTCTCCCACATAGTATCCTCTCTCTCTCTCTCTCTCCCACATGCTCTCCTCTCTCTCTCCCACATGCTCGTCTCTCTCTCCTCTCCCACACGCTCTATTCTCTCTTTCTCTCGCACACGCTCTGCTCTCTCTCTCTCCCCCTAGAACACACTCTAATCTCAATCTCTCTTTCCCAAACACTCTCCTCTCTCTCTCTCTCTCTTTCCCACACACTCTCCCCTCTCTCACTTGCTTTTTCCCCACACACTCTCTTCTCTCTCTCTCCCACACACTCTCCTCTCTCTCTCTCTCCCACACACTCTCCTCTCTCTCTCTCTCCCGCACACTCTCCTCTCTCTCTCTCTCCCACACAATCTCCTCTCTCTCTCTCACACACACTCTCCTCTCGCTATCTCTCCCATACACTCTCCTCTCTCTATCTTTCCCACACACTCTCTTCTCTCTCTCACTCTCTCGCCCACACACTCTCCTCTCTCTCTCTCCCACATACTCTCCTCTATATCCCTCCCACACACTCTCCTCTCTCTCTCTCTCTGACACACACGCTCTCCTCTCCTCTCCCACACCCTCCCCTCTCCTCTCTCTCTCTCCCACACACTCTCCTTTGATCTCTCTCTCTCCCACACACTGTCCTCTCTCTCTCTCTCCCACACACTCTCCTCTCTCTCTCTCTCCCACACACTCTCCTCTCTCTCTCTCTCCCACACACTCTCCTCTCTCTCTGTCTCCCACACACTCTCCTCTCTCTCTCTCCCACACACTCTCCTCTCTCTCTCTCTCCCACACACTCTCCACTCTCTCTCTCTCCCACACACTCTCTTCTCTCTCTCCCACACACTCTCTTCTCTCTCTCCCACACAGTCTCCTCTCTCTCTCTCTCCCCCACACTCTCCTCTATCTCTCCAACACACTCTCCTCTCTCTCTCTCTCCCACACACTCTCCTCTCTCTCTCTATCCCACACACTCTCCTCTCTCTCTCCCCCACATGCTCTCGTCTCTCTCTCTCTCTATCCCACACACTCCCCTCTCTCTCTCCCACACACTCTCCTCTCTCTCTCTCCCACACACTCTCCTCTCCCTCGATATCCCACACATTCTCTTCTCTCTCTCCCACACACTCTCCTCTCTCTCTCTCCCACACACGCTCCTCTCTCTATCTCTCCCACACCCTCTGAACTCTCTCTCTCCCACACACTCGCCTCTCTCTCTCTCCCAAACGCTGTCTCTCTCTCTCCCACACCCTCTCTTCGCTCTCTCCCACACGCTCTACTCTCTATCTCTCTCCCACACACTCTCCTCTCGCTCTCTGTCCCACACACTCTCCTCTCTCTCACCCACACACTCTGCTCTCTCTCTCCCGCACACTCTCTTCTCTCTCTCTTTCAAACACTCTCTTCTCTCCCTCTCCAACATACTCTCCTCTCTCTCAATCTCCCACACACTGTCCTCTCTCTAACTATCTCTCCCACACGCTCTCCTCTCTCTCTCTCTCCCACATGCACTCCTCAACTCTCTCTCTCCCACACACTCACCTCTCTCTCTCTCCCACTGACTCTCTTCTCTCTCTATTCCACACACTCTCTTCTCTCCCTCTCCCACACACTCTCCTCTCTCTCCCTCTCCCACACAATCTCCTCTCTCCAACTCTCTCCCCCACATGCTCTCGTCTCTCTCTCTCTCTGTCCCACACACTCTCCTCTCTCTCTCTCCCACACACTCTTCTCTCTCTCCCTATCCCACACACTCTCCTCTCTCTATCCCTCAGTCCCACACGCTCCCCTCTCTCACTCTCGCACCCACACACTCTCTTCTCTCTCTCCCACACACGCTCTTCTCACTTTCTCCCACACACTCACCTAACTCCCTCACAGTCCCCCCGTCTCTCACACACACACGCTCTCCTCTCTCTCTCTCCCACATAGTATCCTCTCTCTCTCTCTCTCTCCCACATGCTCTCCTCTCTCTCTCCCACATGCTCGTCTCTCTCTCCTCTCCCACACGCTCTATTCTCTCTTTCTCTCGCACACGCTCTGCTCTCTCTCTCTCCCCCTAGAACACACTCTAATCTCAATCTCTCTTTCCCAAACACTCTCCTCTCTCTCTCTCTCTTTCCCACACACTCTCCCCTCTCTCACTTGCTTTTTCCCCACACACTCTCTTCTCTCTCTCTCCCACACACTCTCCTCTCTCTCTCTCTCTCCCACACACTCTCCTCTCTCTCTCTCTCCCGCACACTCTCCTCTCTCTCTCTCTCCCACACAATCTCCTCTCTCTCTCCCACACACACTCTCCTCTCGCTATCTCTCCCGTACACTCTCCTCTCTCTATCTTTCCCACACACTCTCTTCTCTCTCTCACTCTCTCGCCCACACACTCTCCTCTCTCTCTCTCCCACATACTCTCCTCTATATCCCTCCCACACACTCTCCTCTCTCTCTCTCTCTGACACACACGCTCTCCTCTCCTCTCCCACACCCTCCCCTCTCCTCTCTCTCTCTCCCACACACTCTCCTTTGATCTCTCTCTCTCCCACACACTGTCCTCTCTCTCTCTCTCCCACACACTCTCCTCTCTCTCTCTCTCCCACACACTCTCCTCTCTCTCTCTCTCCCACACACTCTCCTCTCTCTCTGTCTCCCACACACTCTCCTCTCTCTCTCTCCCACACACTCTCCTCTCTCTCTCTCTCCCACACACTCTCCACTCTCTCTCTCTCCCACACACTCTCTTCTCTCTCTCCCACACACTCTCTTCTCTCTCTCCCACACAGTCTCCTCTCTCTCTCTCTCCCCCACACTCTCCTCTATCTCTCCAACACACTCTCCTCTCTCTCTCTCTCCCACACACTCTCCTCTCTCTCTCTCTCCCACACACTCTCCTCTCTCTCTCCCCCACATGCTCTCGTCTCTCTCTCTCTCTATCCCACACACTCCCCTCTCTCTCTCCCACACACTCTCCTCTCTCTCTCTCCCACACACTCTCCTCTCCCTCGATATCCCACACATTCTCTTCTCTCTCTCCCACACACTCTCCTCTCTCTCTCCCACACACGCTCCTCTCTCTATCTCTCCCACACCCTCTGAACTCTCTCTCTCCCACACACTCGCCTCTCTCTCTCTCCCAAACGCTGTCTCTCTCTCTCCCACACCCTCTCTTCGCTCTCTCCCACACGCTCTACTCTCTATCTCTCTCCCACACACTCTCCTCTCGCTCTCTGTCCCACACACTCTCCTCTCTCTCACCCACACACTCTGCTCTCTCTCTCCCGCACAATCTCTTCTCTCTCTCTTTCAAACACTCTCTTCTCTCCCTCTCCAACATACTCTCCTCTCTCTCAATCTCCCACACACTGTCCTCTCTCTAACTATCTCTCCCACACGCTCTCCTCTCTCTCTCTCTCCCACATGCACTCCTCAACTCTCTCTCTCCCACACACTCACCTCTCTCTCTCTCCCACTGACTCTCTTCTCTCTCTATTCCACACACTCTCTTCTCTCCCTCTCCCACACACTCTCCTCTCTCTCCCTCTCCCACACAATCTCCTCTCTCCAACTCTCTCCCCCACATGCTCTCGTCTCTCTCTCTCTCTGTCCCACACACTCTCCTCTCTCTCTCTCCCACACACTCTTCTCTCTCTCCCTATCCCACACACTCTCCTCTCTCTATCCCTCAGTCCCACACGCTCCCCTCTCTCACTCTCGCACCCACACACTCTCTTCTCTCTCTCCCACACACGCTCTTCTCACTTTCTCCCACACACTCTCCTAACTCCCTCACAGTCCCCCCGTCTCTCACACACACACGCTCTCCTCTCTCTCTCTCCCACATAGTATCCTCTCTCTCTCTCTCTCTCCCACATGCTCTCCTCTCTCTCTCCCACATGCTCGTCTCTCTCTCCTCTCCCACACGCTCTATTCTCTCTTTCTCTCGCACACGCTCTGCTCTCTCTCTCTCCCCCTAGAACACACTCTAATCTCAATCTCTCTTTCCCAAACACTCTCCTCTCTCTCTCTCTCTTTCCCACACACTCTCCCCTCTCTCACTTGCTTTTTCCCCACACACTCTCTTCTCTCTCTCTCCCACACACTCTCTTCTCTCTCTCTCTCTCCCACACACTCTCATCTCTCTCTCTCTCTCCCACACACTCTCCTCTCTCTCTCTCTCTCCCACACACTCTCCTCTCTCTCTCTCCCACACACTCTCCTCTCTCTCTCTCTCTCCCACACACTCTCCTCTCTCTCTCTCTCCCACACACTCTCCTCTCTCTCTCTCTCTCCCCACACACTCTCCTCTCTCTCTCTCTCTCCCACACACGCTCCTCTCTCTCTCTCTCTCCCACACACTCTCCTCTCTCTCTCTCTCCCACACACTCTCCTCTCTCTCTCTACCGCACACTCTCCTCTCTCTCTCTCTCCCACACAATCTCCTCTCTCTCTCTCGCTCACACACACTCTCCTCTCGCTATCTCTCCCATACACTCTCCTCTCTCTATCTTTCCCACACACTCTCTTCTCTCTCTCACTCTCTCGCCCACACACTCTCCTCTCTCTCTATCCCACATACTCTCCTCTATATCCCTCCCACACACTCTCCTCTCTCTCTCTCTCTGACACACACGCTCTCCTCTCCTCTCCCACACCCTCCCCTCTCCTCTCTCTCTCTCCCACACACTCTCCTTTGATCTCTCTCTCTCCCACACACTCTCCTCTCTCTCTCTCTCCCACACACTCTCCTCTCTCTCTCTCTCCCACATGCACTCCTCAACTCTCTCTCTCCCACACACTCACCTCTCTCTCTCTCCCACTGACTCTCTTCTCTCTCTATTCCACACACTCTCTTCTCTCCCTCTCCCACACACTCTCCTCTCTCTCCCTCTCCCACACAATATCCTCTCTCCAACTCTCTCCCCCACATGCTCTCGTCTCTCTCTCTCTCTGTCCCACACACTCTCCTCTCTCTCTCTCCCACACACTCTTCTCTCTCTCCCTATCCCACACACTCTCCTCTCTCTATCCCTCAGTCCCACACGCTCCCCTCTCTCACTCTCGCACCCACACACTCTCTTCTCTCTCTCCCACACACGCTCTTCTCACTTTCTCCCACACACTCTCCTAACTCCCTCACAGTCCCCCCGTCTCTCACACACACACGCTCTCCTCTCTCTCTCTCCCACATAGTATCCTCTCTCTCTCTCTCTCTCCCGCATGCTCTCCTCTCTCTCTCCCACATGCTCATCTCTCTCTCCTCTCCCACACGCTCTATTCTCTCCTTCTCTCGCACACGCTCTGCTCTCTCTCTCCCTCTAGAACACTCTCCTCTCTCTCTCTCTCTCTTTCCCACACACTCTCCACTCTCTCACTCGCTTTTTCCCACACACTCTCTTCTCTCTCTCTCCCTCACACTCTCTTCTCTCTGTCTCCCACACACTCTCCTCTCTCTCTCCCTCTCTCCCACACACTCCCCTCTCTCTCTCTCTCCCACACACTCTCCTCTCTCTCTCTCTCTCCCACATGCCCTCCTCTCTCTCTCTCCCACACACTCTCCTCTCTCTCTCTTTCTCTCCCACACACTCTCCTCTCTCTCTCTCTCCCACACACTCCCCTCTCTCTCTCACTCCCACACACTCTCCCCTCCCTCTCTCTCTCCCACACACTCTCCTCTCTCCCTCTCTCTCCCACACACTCTCCTCTCTCTCTCTCTCTCCCACACACTCTCCTCTCTCTCTCTCTCCCACACACTCTCCTCTCTCTCTCTCTCCCACACACTCTCCTCTCTCTCTCTCTCCCACACACTCTCCTCTCTCTCTCTCTCTCCCACACACTCTCCTCTCTCTCTCTCTCTCCCACACACTCTCCGCTCTCTATCTTTCCCACACACTCTCTTCTCTCTCTCACTCTCTCGCCCACACACTCTCCTCTCTCTCTATCCCACATACGCTCCTCTATATCCCTCCCACACACTCTCCTCTCTTCTCTCTCTCTGCCACACGCTCTCCTCTCTCTTTCTCTCCCACACGATCTCCTCTCTCTCTCTCACCCACATGCTCTCCTCTCTCTCTCTCCCACACACTCTCCTCTCTCTCTCTCTCCCACACACTCTCCTCTCTCTCTCTCCCACAAACTCTCCTCTCTCTCTCCCGCACACTCTCCTCTCTCTCTCTCTCCCACACACTCTCCTCTCTCTCTCTGTCTCCCACACACTCTCCTCTCTCTCTCTCTCTCCCACACACTCTCCTCTCTCTCTCTCTCTCCCACACACTCTCCTCTCTCCCTCTCTCTCCCACACACTCTCCTCTCTCTCTCTCTCCCACACACTCTCCTCTCTGTCTCTGCCACACAATCTCCTCTCTCTCTCTCACCCACATGCTCTCCTCTCTCTCTCCCACACACTCTCCTCTCTCTCTCTCTCCCCCACACACTCTCATTTCTCTCTCTCTGACACACACGCTCTCCTCCTTCTCTCTCCCACAAGCTCTCTTCTCCTCCCTCTCTCTCTCACACGATCTGCTCTCTCTCTGTCTCCCACACGATCTCCTCTCTCTCTCTCCCACACGATCTCCTCTCTCTCTCTCCCACATGCTCTCCTCTATCTCTCTCCCCCTCATGCTCTCCTCTCTCCCTCTCTCCCTCTCATGCTCTCCTCTCTCTCTCTCTCCCTCTCATGCTCTCCTCTCTCTCTCTCCCTCACACTCTCCTCCCTCTCTCTCTCCCACACGCTCGCCTCTCTCTCTCTCAAACACTCTCTTCTCTCTCTCCCACAGACTCTCCTCTCTCTCTCCCCCACATGCTCTCGTCTCTCTCTCTCTGTCCCACACACTCTCCTCTCTCTCTCTCCCACACACTCTGCTCTCTCTCCCTATCCCACACACTCTCCTCTCTCTATCTCTCTGTCCCACACGCTCTCCTCTCTCTCTCTCTCACCCACACAATCTCTTCTCTCTCTCCCACACACGCTCTTCTCACTCTCTCCCACACACTCTCCTCTCTCTCAATCTCCCACACACTGTCCTCTCTCTAACTCTCTCTCCCACACGCTATCCTCTCTCTCTCTCCCACATGCTCACCTCAACTCTCTCTCTCCCACACACTCTCCTCTCTCTCTCTCCCACTGACTCTCTTCTCTCACCATTCCACACACTCTCTTCTCTCCCTCTCCCACACACTCTCGTCTCTCTCCCTCTCCCACACAATCTCCTCTCTCCAACTCTCTCCCCCACATGCACTCGTCTCTCTCTCTCTCTGTCCCACACACTCTCCTCTATCTCTCTCCCACACACTCTGCTCTCTCTCCCTATCCCACACACTCTCCTCTCTCTATCCCACAGTCCCACACGCTCTCCTCTCTCACTCTCTCACCCACACACTCTCTTCTCTCTCTCCCACACACGCTCTTCTCACTTTCTCCCACACACTCTCCTAACTCCCTCACAGTCCCCCCTGTCTCTCACACACACACGCTCTCCTCTCTCTCTCTCCCACATAGTATCCTCTCTCTCTCTCTCTCTCCCACATGCTCTCCTCTCTCTCTCCCACATGCTCATCTCTCTCTCCTCTCCCACACGCTCTATTCTCTCTTTCTCTCGGACACGCTCTGCTCTCTCTCTCCCTCTAGAACACTCTCCTCTCTCTCTCTCTCTTTCCCACACACTCTCCACTCTCTCACTCGCTTTTTCCCACACACTCTCTTCTCTCTCTCTCCCACACACTCTCTTCTCTCTGTCTCCCACACACTCTCCTCTCTCTCTTTCTCTCTCCCACACACTCCCCTCTCTCTCTCTCTCCCACACACTCTCCTCTCTCTCTCTCTCTCCCACATGCCCTCCACTCTCTCTCTCCCACACACTCTCCTCTCTCTCTCTCTCTCCCACACACTCTCCTCTCTCTCTCTCTCCCACACACACTCCTCTCTCTCTCTCTCCCACACACTCTCCTCTCTCCCTCTCTCTCCCACACACTCTCCTCTCTCTCTCTCTCTCCCACACACTCTCCTCTCTGTCTCTGCCACACACTCTCCTCTCTCTCTCTCACCCACATGCTCTCCTCTCTCTCTCTCCCACACACTCTCCTCTCTCTCTCTCTCCCCCACACACTCTCATTTCTCTCTCTCTGACACACACGCTCTCCTCCTTCTCTCTCCCACAAGCTCTCTTCTCCTCCCTCTCTCTCTCACACGATCTGCTCTCTCTCTGTCTCCCACACGATCTCCTCTCTCTCTCTCCCACACGATCTCCTCTCTCTCTCTCCCCCTCATGCTCTCCTCTCTCCCTCTCTCCCTCTCATGCTCTCCTCTCTCTCTCTCTCCCTCTCACGCTCTCCTCTCTCTCTCTCCCTCACACTCTCCTCCCTCTCTCTCTCCCACACGCTCGCCTCTCTCTCTCAAACACTCTCTTCTCTCTCTCCCACAGACTCTCCTCTCTCTCTCCCCCACATGCTCTCGTCTCTCTCTCTCTGTCCCACACACTCTCCTATCTCTCTCTCTCCCACACACTCTGCTCTCTCTCCCTATCCCACACACTCTCCTCTCTCTATCTCTCTGTCCCACACGCTCTCCTCTCTCTCTCTCTCACCCACACACTCTCTTCTCTCTCTCCCACACACGCTCTTCTCACTCTCTCCCACACACTCTCCTCTCTCCCTCACAGACCCCCTGTCTCTCACATACACACGCTCTCCTCTCTCTCTCTCTCCCACATAGTATCCTCTCTCTCTCTCTCTCTCCCACATGCTCTCCTCTCTCTCTCCCACATGCTCGTCTCTCTCTCCTCTCCCACACGCTCTATTCTCTCTTTCTCTCGCACACGCTCTGCTCTCTCTCTCTCCCCCTAGAACACACTCTAATCTCAATCTCTCTTTCCCAAACACTCTCCTCTCTCTCTCTCTCTTTCCCACACACTCTCCCCTCTCTCACTTGCTTTTTCCCCACACACTCTCTTCTCTCTCTCTCCCACACACTCTCTTCTCTCTCTCTCTCTCCCACACACTCTCATCTCTCTCTCTCTCTCCCACACACTCTCCTCTCTCTCTCTCTCTCCCACACACTCTCCTCTCTCTCTCTCCCACACACTCTCCTCTCTCTCTCTCTCTCCCACACACTCTCCTCTCTCTCTCTCTCCCACACACTCTCCTCTCTCTCTCTCTCTCCCACACACTCTCCTCTCTCTCTCTCTCTCCCACACACTCTCCTCTCTCTCTCTCTCTCCCACACACTCTCCTCTCTCTCTCTCTCCCACACACTCTCCTCTCTCTCTCTCCCGCACACTCTCCTCTCTCTCTCTCTCCCACACAATCTCCTCTCTCTCTCTCTCTCACACACACTCTCCTCTCGCTATCTCTCCCATACACTCTCCTCTCTCTATCTTTCCCACACACTCTCTTCTCTCTCTCACTCTCTCGCCCACACACTCTCCTCTCTCTCTATCCCACATACTCTCCTCTATATCCCTCCCACACACTCTCCTCTCTCTCTCTCTCTGACACACACGCTCTCCTCTCCTCTCCCACACCCTCCCCTCTCCTCTCTCTCTCTCCCACACACTCTCCTTTGATCTCTCTCTCTCCCACACACTCTCCTCTCTCTCTCTCTCCCACACACTCTCCTCTCTCTCTCTCCCAAACACTCTCCTCTCTCTCTGTCTCCCACACACTCTCCTCTCTCTCTCTCCCACACACTCTCCTCTCTCTCTCTCTCCCACACACTCTCCACTCTCTCTCTCTCCCACACACTCTCCACTCTCTCTCTCTCCCACACACTCTCCTATCTCTCTCTCTCCCACACACTCTCTTCTCTCTCTCCCACACCCTCTCTTCTCTCTCTCCCACACACTCTCTTCTCTCTCTCCCACACAGTCTCTCTCTCTCTCTCTCCCCCACACTCTCCTCTATCTCTCCAACACACTCCCCCTCTCTCTCTCTCTCCCACACACTCTCCTCTCTCTCTCTCTCCCACACACTCTCCTCTCTCTCTCCCCCACATGCTCTCGTCTCTCTCTCTCTCTATCCCACACACTCCCCTCTCTCTCTCCCACACACTCTCCTCTCTCTCTCTCCCACACACTCTCCTCTCCCTCGATATCCCACACATTCTCTTCTCTCTCTCCCACACACTCTCCTCTCTCTCTCTCCCACACACGCTCCTCTCTCTATCTCTCCCACACCCTCTGAACTCTCTCTCTCCCACACACTCGCCTCTCTCTCTCTCCCAAACGCTGTCTCTCTCTCTCCCACACCCTCTCTTCGCTCTCCTCCCACACGCTCTACTCTCTATCTCTCTCCCACACACTCTCCTCTCGCTCTCTGTCCCACACACTCTCCTCTCTCTCTCCCACACGCTCTACTCTCTATCTCTCTTCCACACACTCTCTTCTCTCCCTCTCCAACATATTCTCCTCTCGCTCAATCTCCCACACACTGTCCTCTCTCTAACTATCTCTCCCACACGCTCTCCTCTCTCTCTCTCTCCCACATGCACTCCTCAACTCTCTCTCTCCCACACACTCTCCTCTCTCTCTCTCCCACTGACTCTCTTCTCTCTCTATTCCACACACTCTCTTCTCTCCCTCTCCCACACACTCTCCTCTCTCTCCCTCTCCCACACAATCTCCTCTCTCCAACTCTCCTCCCCCACATGCTCTCGTCTCTCTCTCTCTCTGTCCCACACACTCTCCTCTCTCTCTCTCCCCACACACTCTTCTCTCTCTCCCTATCCCACATACTCTCCTCTCTCTATCTCTCAGTCCCACACGCTCTCCTCTCTCTCTCTCTCACCCACACACTCTCTTCTCTCTCTCCCACACACGCTCTTCTCACTTTCTCCCACACACTCTCCTCTCTCCCTCACAGTCCCCCCTGTCTCTCACACACACACGCTCTCCTCTCTCTCTCTCCCACATAGTATCCTCTCTCTCTCTCTCTCTCTCCCACATGCTCTCCTCTCTCTCTCCCACATGCTCATCTCTCTCTCCTCTCCCACACGCTCTATTCTCTCTTTCTCTCACACACGCTCTGCTCTTCTCTCCCTCTAGAACACTCTCCTCTCTCTCTCTCTTTCCCACACACTCTCCACTCACTCACTCGCTTTTTCCCACACACTCTCTTCTCTCTCTCTCCCACACACTCTCTTCTCTCTCTCTCCCACACACTCTCCTCTCTCTCTCTCTCTCTCCCACACACTCCCCTCTCCCACACAATCTCCTCTCTCCAACTCTCTCCCCCACATGCACTCGTCTCTCTCTCTCTCTCTGTCCCACACACTCTCCTCTCTCTCACTCGCTTTTTCCCACACACTCTCTTCTCTCTCTCTCCCTCACACTCTCTTCTCTCTGTCTCCCACACACTCTCCTCTCTCTCTCCCTCTCTCCCACACACTCCCCTCTCTCTCTCTCTCCCACACACTCTCCTCTCTCTCTCTCTCTCCCACATGCCCTCCTCTCTCTCTCTCCCACACACTCTCCTCTCTCTCTCTCCCACACACTCTCCTCTCTCTCTCTCTCCCACACACTCCCCTCTCTCTCTCACTCCCACACACTCTCCCCCTCCCTCTCTCTCTCCCACACACTCTCCTCTCTCCCTCTCTCTCCCACACACTCTCCTCTCTCTCTCTCTCTCCCACACACTCTCCTCTCTCTCTCTCTCCCACACACTCTCCTCTCTCTCTCTCTCCCACACACTCTACTCTCTCTCTCTCTCCCACACACTCTCCTCTCTCTCTCTCTCTCCCACACACTCTCCTCTCTCTCTCTCTCTCCCACACACTCTCCTCTCTCTATCTTTCCCACACACTCTCTTCTCTCTCTCACTCTCTCGCCCACACACTCTCCTCTCTCTCTATCCCACATACGCTCCTCTATATCCCTCCCACACACTCTCCTCTCTTCTCTCTCTCTGCCACACGCTCTCCTCTCTCTTTCTCTCCCACACGATCTCCTCTCTCTCTCTCACCCACATGCTCTCCTCTCTCTCTCTCCACACACTCTCCTCTCTCTCTCTCTCCCACACACTCTCCTCTCTCTCTCTCCCACAAACTCTCCTCTCTCTCTCCCGCACACTCTCCTCTCTCTCTCTCTCCCACACACTCTCCTCTCTCTCTCTGTCTCCCACACACTCTCCTCTCTCTCTCTCTCTCCCACACACTCTCCTCTCTCTCTCTCTCTCCCACACACTCTCCTCTCTCCCTCTCTCTCCCACACACTCTCCTCTCTCTCTCTCTCCCACACACTCTCCTCTCTGTCTCTGCCACACAATCTCCTCTCTCTCTCTCACCCACATGCTCTCCTCTCTCTCTCTCCCACACACTCTCCTCTCTCTCTCTCTCCCCCACACACTCTCATTTCTCTCTCTCTGACACACACGCTCTCCTCCTTCTCTCTCCCACAAGCTCTCTTCTCCTCCCTCTCTCTCTCACACGATCTGCTCTCTCTCTGTCTCCCACACGATCTCCTCTCTCTCTCTCCCACACGATCTCCTCTCTCTCTCTCCCACATGCTCTCCTCTATCTCTCTCCCCCCTCATGCTCTCCTCTCTCCCTCTCTCCCTCTCATGCTCTCCTCTCTCTCTCTCTCCCTCTCATGCTCTCCTCTCTCTCTCTCCCTCACACTCTCCTCCCTCTCTCTCTCCCACACGCTCGCCTCTCTCTCTCTCAAACACTCTCTTCTCTCTCTCCCACAGACTCTCCTCTCTCTCTCCCCCACATGCTCTCGTCTCTCTCTCTCTGTCCCACACACTCTCCTCTCTCTCTCTCCCACACACTCTGCTCTCTCTCCCTATCCCACACACTCTCCTCTCTCTATCTCTCTGTCCCACACGCTCTCCTCTCTCTCTCTCTCACCCACACAATCTCTTCTCTCTCTCCCACACACGCTCTTCTCACTCTCTCCCACACACTCTCCTCTCTCTCAATCTCCCACACACTGTCCTCTCTCTAACTCTCTCTCCCACACGCTATCCTCTCTCTCTCTCCCACATGCTCACCTCAACTCTCTCTCTCCCACACACTCTCCTCTCTCTCTCTCCCACTGACTCTCTTCTCTCACCATTCCACACACTCTCTTCTCTCCCTCTCCCACACACTCTCGTCTCTCTCCCCTCTCCCACACAATCTCCTCTCTCCAACTCTCTCCCCCCACATGCACTCGTCTCTCTCTCTCTCTGTCCCACACACTCTCCTCTATCTCTCTCCCACACACTCTGCTCTCTCTCCCTATCCCACACACTCTCCTCTCTCTATCCCACAGTCCCCACACGCTCTCCTCTCTCACTCTCTCACCCACACACTCTCTTCTCTCTCTCCCACACACGCTCTTCTCACTTTCTCCCACACACTCTCCTAACTCCCTCACAGTCCCCCCTGTCTCTCACACACACACGCTCTCCTCTCTCTCTCTCCCACATAGTATCCTCTCTCTCTCTCTCTCTCCCACATGCTCTCCTCTCTCTCTCCCACATGCTCATCTCTCTCTCCTCTCCCACACGCTCTATTCTCTCTTTCTCTCGGACACGCTCTGCTCTCTCTCTCCCTCTAGAACACTCTCCTCTCTCTCTCTCTCTTTCCCACACACTCTCCACTCTCTCACTCGCTTTTTCCCACACACTCTCTTCTCTCTCTCTCCCACACACTCTCTTCTCTCTGTCTCCCACACACTCTCCTCTCTCTCTTTCTCTCTCCCACACACTCCCCTCTCTCTCTCTCTCCCACACACTCTCCTCTCTCTCTCTCTCTCCCACATGCCCTCCACTCTCTCTCTCCCACACACTCTCCTCTCTCTCTCTCTCTCCCACACACTCTCCTCTCTCTCTCTCCCACACACTCTCCTCTCTCTCTCACTCCCACACACTCTCCTCTCCCTCTCTCTCTCCCACACACTCTCCTCTCTCTCTCTCTCTCCCACACACTCTCCTCTCCTCCCTCTCTCTCCCACACACTCTCCTCTCTCTCTCTCTCTCCCACACACTCTCCTCTCTCTCTCTCTCTCCCACACACTCTCCTCTCTCTCTCTCTCCCACACACTCTCCTCTCTCTCTCCCTCCCACACACTCTCCTCTCTCTCTCTCTCTCCCACACACTCTCCTCTCTCTCTCTCTCTCCCACACACTCTCCTCTCTCTCTCTCTCTCCCACACACTCTCCTCTCGCTATCTCTACCATACACTCTCCTCTCTCTATCTTTCCCACACACTCTCTTCTCTCTCTCACTCTCTCGCCCACACACTCTCCTCTCTCTCTATCCCACATACTCTCCTCTATATACCTCCCACACACTCTCCTCTCTCTCTCTCTCTGCCACACGCTCTCCTCTCTCTTTCTGTCCCACACGATCTCCTCTCTCTCTCACCCACATGCTCTCCTCTCTCTCTCTCCCACACACTCTCCTCTCTCTCTCTCTCCCACACACTCTCCTCTCTCTCTCTCCCACAAACTCTCCTCTCTCTCTCTCTCTCCCACACACTCTCCTCTCTCTCTCTCTCCCACACACTCTCCTCTCTCTCTCTGTCTCCCACACACTCTCCTCTCTCTCTCTCTCTCCCACACACACTCCTCTCTCTCTCTCTCCCACACACTCTCCTCTCTCCCTCTCTCTCCCACACACTCTCCTCTCTCTCTCTCTCTCCCACACACTCTCCTCTCTGTCTCTGCACACACTCTCCTCTCTCTCTCTCACCCACATGCTCTCCTCTCTCTCTCTCCCACACACTCTCCTCTCTCTCTCTCTCCCCCACACACTCTCATTTCTCTCTCTCTGACACACACGCTCTCCTCCTTCTCTCTCCCACAAGCTCTCTTCTCCTCCCTCTCTCTCTCACACGATCTGCTCTCTCTCTGTCTCCCACACGATCTGCTCTCTCTCTCTCTCCCACACGATCTCCTCTCTCTCTCTCCCACATGCTCTCCTCTATCTCTCTCCCCCTCATGCTCTCCTCTCTCCCTCTCTCCCTCTCATGCTCTCCTCTCTCTCTCTCTCCCTCTCACGCTCTCCTCTCTCTCTCTCCCTCACACTCTCCTCCCTCTCTCTCTCCCACACGCTCGCCTCTCTCTCTCTCAAACACTCTCTTCTCTCTCTCCCACAGACTCTCCTCTCTCTCTCCCCCACATGCTCTCGTCTCTCTCTCTCTGTCCCACACACTCTCCTATCTCTCTCTCTCCCACACACTCTGCTCTCTCTCCCTATCCCACACACTCTCCTCTCTCTATCTCTCTGTCCCACACGCTCTCCTCTCTCTCTCTCTCTCACCCACACACTCTCTTCTCTCTCTCCCACACACGCTCTTCTCACTCTCTCCCACACACTCTCCTCTCTCTCAATCTCCCACACACTGTCCTCTCTCTAACTCTCTCTCCCACACGCTATCCTCTCTCTCTCTCCCACATGCTCACCTCAACTCTCTCTCTCCCACACACTCTCCTCTCTCTCTCTCCCACTGACTCTCTTCTCTCACCATTCCACACACTCTCTTCTCTCCCTCTCCCACACACTCTCTTCTCTCTCTCCCACACACGCTCTTCTCACTTTCTCCCACACACTCTCCTAACTCCCTCACAGTCCCCCCTGTCTCTCACACACACACGCTCTCCTCTCTCTCTCTCCCACATAGTATCCTCTCTCTCTCTCTCTCTCCCACATGCTCTCCTCTCTCTCTCCCACATGCTCATCTCTCTCTCCTCTCCCACACGCTCTATTCTCTCTTTCTCTCGGACACGCTCTGCTCTCTCTCTCCCTCTAGAACACTCTCCTCTCTCTCTCTCTCTTTCCCACACACTCTCCACTCTCTCACTCGCTTTTTCCCACACACTCTCTTCTCTCTCTCTCCCACACACTCTCTTCTCTCTGTCTCCCACACACTCTCCTCTCTCTCTTTCTCTCTCCCACACACTCCCCTCTCTCTCTCTCTCCCACACACTCTCCTCTCTCTCTCTCTCTCCCACATGCCCTCCACTCTCTCTCTCCCACACACTCTCCTCTCTCTCTCTCTCTCCCACACACTCTCCTCTCTCTCTCTCTCCCACACACTCTCCTCTCTCTCTCACTCCCCACACACTCTCCTCCTCTCTCTCTCCCACACACTCTCCTCTCTCTCTCTCTCTCCCACACACTCTCCTCTCTCCCTCTCTCTCCCACACACTCTCCTCTCTCTCTCTTTCTCCCACACACTCTCCTCTCTCTCTCTCTCTCCCACACACTCTCCTCTCTCTCTCTCTCCCACACACTCTCCTCTCTCTCTCTCCCTCCCACACACTCTCCTCTCTCTCTCTCTCTCCCACACACTCTCCTCTCTCTCTCTCTCTCCCACACACTCTCCTCTCTCTCTCTCTCTCCCACACACTCTCCTCTCGCTATCTCTACCATACACTCTCCTCTCTCTATCTTTCCCACACACTCTCTTCTCTCTCTCACTCTCTCGCCCACACACTCTCCTCTCTCTCTATCCCACATACTCTCCTCTATATACCTCCCACACACTCTCCTCTCTTCTCTCTCTCTGCCACACGCTCTCTCTCTCTTTCTGTCCCACACGATCTCCTCTCTCTCTCACCCACATGCTCTCCTCTCTCTCTCTCCCACACACTCTCCTCTCTCTCTCTCTCCCACACACTCTCCTCTCTCTCTCTCCCACAAACCCTCCTCTCTCTCTCTCTCTCCCACACACTCTCCTCTCTCTCTCTCTCCCACACACTCTCCTCTCTCTCTCTGTCTCCCACACACTCTCCTCTCTCTCTCTCTCTCCCACACACACTCCTCTCTCTCTCTCTCCCACACACTCTCCTCTCTCCCTCTCTCTCCCACACACTCTCCTCTCTCTCTCTCTCTCCCACACACTCTCCTCTCTGTCTCTGCCACACACTCTCCTCTCTCTCTCTCACCCACATGCTCTCCTCTCTCTCTCTCCCACACACTCTCCTCTCTCTCTCTCTCCCCCACACACTCTCATTTCTCTCTCTCTGACACACACGCTCTCCTCCTTCTCTCTCCCACAAGCTCTCTTCTCCTCCCTCTCTCTCTCACACGATCTGCTCTCTCTCTGTCTCCCACACGATCTCCTCTCTCTCTCTCCCACACGATCTCCTCTCTCTCTCTCCCACATGCTCTCCTCTATCTCTCTCCCCCTCATGCTCTCCTCTCTCCCTCTCTCCCTCTCATGCTCTCCTCTCTCTCTCTCTCCCTCTCACGCTCTCCTCTCTCTCTCTCCCTCACACTCTCCTCCCTCTCTCTCTCCCACACGCTCGCCTCTCTCTCTCTCAAACACTCTCTTCTCTCTCTCCCACAGACTCTCCTCTCTCTCTCCCCCACATGCTCTCGTCTCTCTCTCTCTGTCCCACACACTCTCCTATCTCTCTCTCTCCCACACACTCTGCTCTCTCTCCCTATCCCACACACTCTCCTCTCTCTATCTCTCTGTCCCACACGCTCTCCTCTCTCTCTCTCTCACCCACACACTCTCTTCTCTCTCTCCCACACACGCTCTTCTCACTCTCTCCCACACACTCTCCTCTCTCTCAATCTCCCACACACTGTCCTCTCTCTAACTCTCTCTCCCACACGCTATCCTCTCTCTCTCTCCCACATGCTCACCTCAACTCTCTCTCTCCCACACACTCTCCTCTCTCTCTCTCCCACTGACTCTCTTCTCTCACCATTCCACACACTCTCTTCTCTCCCTCTCCCACACACTCTCGTCTCTCTCCCTCTCCCACACAATCTCCTCTCTCCAACTCTCTCCCCCACATGCACTCGTCTCTCTCTCTCTCTGTCCCACACACTCTCCTCTATCTCTCTCCCACACACTCTGCTCTCTCTCCCTATCCCACACACTCTCCTCTCTCTATCCCACAGTCCCACACGCTCTCCTCTCTCACTCTCTCACCCACACACTCTCTTCTCTCTCTCCCACACACGCTCTTCTCACTTTCTCCCACACACTCTCCTAACTCCCTCACAGTCCCCCCCTGTCTCTCACACACACACGCTCTCCTCTCTCTCTCTCCCACATAGTATCCTCTCTCTCTCTCTCTCTCCCACATGCTCTCCTCTCTCTCTCCCACATGCTCATCTCTCTCTCCTCTCCCACACGCTCTATTCTCTCTTTCTCTCGGACACGCTCTGCTCTCTCTCTCCCTCTAGAACACTCTCCTCTCTCTCTCTCTCTTTCCCACACACTCTCCACTCTCTCACTCGCTTTTTCCCACACACTCTCTTCTCTCTCTCTCCCACACACTCTCTTCTCTCTGTCTCCCACACACTCTCCTCTCTCTCTTTCTCTCTCCCACACACTCCCCTCTCTCTCTCTCTCCCACACACTCTCCTCTCTCTCTCTCTCTCCCACATGCCCTCCACTCTATCTCTCCCACACACTCTCCTCTCTCTCTCTCTCTCCCACACACTCTCCTCTCTCTCTCTCTCCCACACACTCTCCTCTCTCTCTCACTCCACACACTCTCCTCTCCCTCTCTCTCTCCCACACACTCTCCTCTCTCTCTCTCTCTCCCACACACTCCTCTCTCCCTCTCTCTCCCACACACTCTCCTCTCTCTCTCTCTCTCCCACACACTCTCCTCTCTCTCTCTCTCTCCCACACACTCTCCTCTCTCTCTCTCTCCCACACACTCTCCTCTCTCTCTCCCTCCCACACACTCTCCTCTCTCTCTCTCTCTCCCACACACTCTCCTCTCTCTCTCTCTCTCCCACACACTCTCCTCTCTCTCTCTCTCTCCCACACACTCTCCTCTCGCTATCTCTACCATACACTCTCCTCTCTCTATCTTTCCCACACACTCTCTTCTCTCTCTCACTCTCTCGCCCACACACTCTCCTCTCTCTCTATCCCACATACTCTCCTCTATATACCTCCCACACACTCTCCTCTCTTCTCTCTCTCTGCCACACGCTCTCCTCTCTCTTTCTGTCCCACACGATCTCCTCTCTCTCTCTCACCCACATGCTCTCCTCTCTCTCTCTCCCACACACTCTCCTCTCTCTCTCTCTCCCACACACTCTCCTCTCTCTCTCTCCCACAAACTCTCCTCTCTCTCTCTCTCTCCCACACACTCTCCTCTCTCTCTCTCTCCCACACACTCTCCTCTCTCTCTCTGTCTCCCACACACTCTCCTCTCTCTCTCTCTCTCCCACACACACTCCTCTCTCTCTCTCTCCCACACACTCTCCTCTCTCCCTCTCTCTCCCACACACTCTCCTCTCTCTCTCTCTCTCCCACACACTCTCCTCTCTGTCTCTGCCACACACTCTCCTCTCTCTCTCTCACCCACATGCTCTCCTCTCTCTCTCTCCCACACACTCTCCTCTCTCTCTCTCTCCCCCACACACTCTCATTTCTCTCTCTCTGACACACACGCTCTCCTCCTTCTCTCTCCCACAAGCTCTCTTCTCCTCCCTCTCTCTCTCACACGATCTGCTCTCTCTCTGTCTCCCACACGATCTCCTCTCTCTCTCTCCCACACGATCTCCTCTCTCTCTCTCCCACATGCTCTCCTCTATCTCTCTCCCCCTCATGCTCTCCTCTCTCCCTCTCTCCCTCTCATGCTCTCCTCTCTCTCTCTCTCCCTCTCACGCTCTCCTCTCTCTCTCTCCCTCACACTCTCCTCCCTCTCTCTCTCCCACACGCTCGCCTCTCTCTCTCTCAAACACTCTCTTCTCTCTCTCCCACAGACTCTCCTCTCTCTCTCCCCCACATGCTCTCGTCTCTCTCTCTGTCCCACACACTCTCCTATCTCTCTCTCTCCCACACACTCTGCTCTCTCTCCCTATCCCACACACTCTCCTCTCTCTATCTCTCTGTCCCACACGCTCTCCTCTCTCTCTCTCTCACCCCACACACTCTCTTCTCTCTCTCCCACACACGCTCTTCTCACTCTCTCCCACACACTCTCCTCTCTCCCTCACAGACCCCCTGTCTCTCACATACACACGCTCTCCTCTCTCTCTCTCTCCCACATAGTATCCTCTCTCTCTCTCTCTCTCCCACATGCTCTCCTCTCTCTCTCCCACATGCTCGTCTCTCTCTCCTCTCCCACACGCTCTATTCTCTCTTTCTCTCGCACACGCTCTGCTCTCTCTCTCTCCCCCTAGAACACACTCTAATCTCAATCTCTCTTTCCCCAAACACTCTCCTCTCTCTCTCTCTCTTTCCCACACACTCTCCCCCTCTCTCACTTGCTTTTTCCCCCACACACTCTCTTCTCTCTCTCTCCCACACACTCTCTTCTCTCTCTCTCTCTCCCACACACTCTCATCTCTCTCTCTCTCTCCCACACACTCTCCTCTCTCTCTCTCTCTCCCACACACTCTCCTCTCTCTCTCTCCCACACACTCTCCTCTCTCTCTCTCTCTCTCCCACACACTCTCCTCTCTCTCTCTCTCCCACACACTCTCCTCTCTCTCTCTCTCTCCCACACACTCTCCTCTCTCTCTCTCTCTCCCACACACTCTCCTCTCTCTCTCTCTCTCCCACACACTCTCCTCTCTCTCTCTCTCCCACACACTCTCCTCTCTCTCTCTCCCGCACACTCTCCTCTCTCTCTCTCTCCCACACAATCTCCTCTCTCTCTCTCTCTCACACACACTCTCCTCTCGCTATCTCTCCCATACACTCTCCTCTCTCTATCTTTCCCACACACTCTCTTCTCTCTCTCACTCTCTCGCCCACACACTCTCCTCTCTCTCTATCCCACATACTCTCCTCTATATCCCTCCCACACACTCTCCTCTCTCTCTCTCTCTGACACACACGCTCTCCTCTCCTCTCCCACACCCTCCCCTCTCCTCTCTCTCTCTCCCACACACTCTCCTTTGATCTCTCTCTCTCCCACACACTCTCCTCTCTCTCTCTCTCCCACACACTCTCCTCTCTCTCTCTCCCACACACTCTCCTCTCTCTCTGTCTCCCACACACTCTCCTCTCTCTCTCTCCCACACACTCTCCTCTCTCTCTCTCTCCCACACACTCTCCACTCTCTCTCTCTCCACACACTCTCCACTCTCTCTCTCTCCCACACACTCTCCTATCTCTCTCTCTCCCACACACTCTCTCTCTCTCTCCCACACACTCTCTTCTCTCTCTCCCACACACTCTCTTCTCTCTCTCCCACACAGTCTCCTCTCTCTCTCTCTCCCCCACACTCTCCTCTATCTCTCCAACACACTCTCCTCTCTCTCTCTCTCCCACACACTCTCCTCTCTCTCTCTCTCCCACACACTCTCCTCTCTCTCTCCCCCCACATGCTCTCGTCTCTCTCTCTCTCTATCCCACACATTCTCTTCTCTCTCTCCCACACACTCTCCTCTCTCTCTCTCCCACACACGCTCCTCTCTCTATCTCTCCCACACCCTCTGAACTCTCTCTCTCCCACACACTCGCCTCTCTCTCTCTCCCAAACGCTGTCTCTCTCTCTCCCACACCCTCTCTTCGCTCTCTCCCCACACGCTCTACTCTCTATCTCTCTCCCACACACTCTCCTCTCGCTCTCTGTCCCACACACTCTCCTCTCTCTCTCCCACACGCTCTACTCTCTATCTCTCTCCCACACACTCTCTTCTCTCCCTCTCCAACATATTCTCCTCTCTCTCAATCTCCCACACACTGTCCTCTCTCTAACTATCTCTCCCACACGCTCTCCTCTCTCTCTCTCTCCCACATGCACTCCTCAACTCTCTCTCTCCCACACACTCTCCTCTCTCTCTCTCCCACTGACTCTCTTCTCTCTCTATTCCACACACTCTCTTCTCTCCCTCTCCCACACACTCTCCTCTCTCTCCCTCTCCCACACAATCTCCTCTCTCCAACTCTCTCCCCCACATGCTCTCGTCTCTCTCTCTCTCTGTCCCACACACTCTCCTCTCTCTCTCTCCCACACACTCTTCTCTCTCTCCCTATCCCACATACTCTCCTCTCTCTATCTCTCAGTCCCACACGCTCTCCTCTCTCTCTCTCTCACCCACACACTCTCTTCTCTCTTCTCTCTCTCCCACACACGCTCTTCTCACTTTCTCCCACACACTCTCCTCTCTCCCTCACAGTCCCCCCTGTCTCTCACACACACACGCTCTCCTCTCTCTCTCTCCCACATAGTATCCTCTCTCTCTCTCTCTCTCTCCCACATGCTCTCCTCTCTCTCTCCCACATGCTCATCTCTCTCTCCTCTCCCACACGCTCTATTCTCTCTTTCTCTCACACACGCTCTGCTCTTCTCTCCCTCTAGAACACTCTCCTCTCTCTCTCTCTTTCCCACACACTCTCCACTCACTCACTCGCTTTTTCCCACACACTCTCTTATCTCTCTCTCCCACACACTCTCTTCTCTCTCTCTCCCACACACTCTCCTCTCTCTCTCTCTCTCTCCCACACACTCCCCTCTCCCACACAATCTCCTCTCTCCAACTCTCTCCCCCACATGCACTCGTCTCTCTCTCTCTCTGTCCCACACACTCTCCTCTCTCTCTCTCCCACACACTCTGCTCTCTCTCTCTCTCTCCACACACTCTCCTCTCTCTCTTCTCTCCCACACACTCTCCTCTCTCTCTCACTCCCACACACTCTCCTCTCCCTCTCTCTCTCCACACACTCTCCTCTCTCTCTCTCTCTCCCACACACTCTCCTCTCTCCCTCTCTCTCCCACACACTCTCCTCTCTCTCTCTCTCTCCCACACACTCTCCTCTCTCTCTCTCTCTCCCACACACTCTCCTCTCTCTCTCTCTCCCACACACTCTCCTCTCTCTCTCTCTCCCACACACTCTCCTCTCTCTCTCTCTCTCCCACACACTCTCCTCTCTCTCTCTCTCTCCCACACACTCTCCTCTCGCTATCTCTCCCATACACTCTCCTCTCTCTATCTTTCCCACACACTCTCTTCTCTCTCTCACTCTCTCGCCCACACAATCTCCTCTCTCTCTATCCCACATACTCTCCTCTATATACCTCCCACACACTCTCCTCTCTTCTCTCTCTCTGCCACACGCTCTCCTCTCTCTTTCTCTCCCACACGATCTCCTCTCTCTCTCTCACCCACATGCTCTCCTCTCTCTCTCTCCCACACACTCTCCTCTCTCTCTCTCTCCCACACACTCTCCTCTCTCTCTCTCCCACAAACTCTCCTCTCTCTCTCTCTCCCACACACGCTCCTCTCTCTCTCTCTCCCACACACTCTCCTCTCTCTCTCTGTCTCCCACACACTCTCCTCTCTCTCTCTCTCTCCCACACACTCTCCTCTCTCTCTCTCTCTCCCACACACTCTCCTCTCTCCCTCTCTCTCCCACACACTCTCCTCTCTCTCTCTCTCTCCCACACACTCTCCTCTCTGTCTCTGCCACACACTCTCCTCTCTCTCTCTCACCCACATGCTCTCCTCTCTCTCTCTCCCACAAACTCTCCTCTCTCTCTCTCTCCCCCACACACTCTCATTTCTCTCTCTCTCTGACACACACGCTCTCCTCCTTCTCTCTCCCACAAGCTCTCTTCTCCTCCCTCTCTCTCTCACACAATCTGCTCTCTCTCTGTCTCCCACACGATCTCCTCTCTCTCTCTCCCACACGATCTCCTCTCTCTCTCTCCCACATGCTCTCCTCTATCTCTCTCCCCCTCATGCTCTCCTCTCTCCCTCTCTCCCTCTCATGCTCTCCTCTCTCTCTCTCTCCCTCTCACGCTCTCCTCTCTCTCTCTCCCTCACACTCTCCTCCCTCTCTCTCTCCCACACGCTCGCCTCTCTCTCTCTCAAACACTCTCTTCTCTCTCTCCCACAGACTCTCCTCTCTCTCTCCCCCACATGCTCTCGTCTCTCTCTCTCTGTCCCACACACTCTCCTATCTCTCTCTCTCCCACACACTCTGCTCTCTCTCCCTATCCCACACACTCTCCTCTCTCTATCTCTCTGTCCCACACGCTCTCCTCTCTCTCTCTCTCACCCACACACTCTCTTCTCTCTCTCCCACACACGCTCTTCTCACTCTCTCCCACACACTCTCCTCTCTCCCTCACAGACCCCCTGTCTCTCACATACACACGCTCTCCTCTCTCTCTCTCTCCCACATAGTATCCTCTCTCTCTCTCTCTCTCCCACATGCTCTCCTCTCTCTCTCCCACATGCTCGTCTCTCTCTCCTCTCCCACACGCTCTATTCTCTCTTTCTCTCGCACACGCTCTGCTCTCTCTCTCTCCCCCTAGAACACACTCTAATCTCAATCTCTCTTTCCCAACACTCTCCTCTCTCTCTCTCTCTTTCCCACACACTCTCCCCTCTCTCACTTGCTTTTTCCCCACACACTCTCTTCTCTCTCTCTCCCACACACTCTCCTCTCTCTCTCTCTCTCCCACACACTCTCCTCTCTCTCTCTCTCCCACACACTCTCCTCTCTCTCTCTCTCCCGCACACTCTCCTCTCTCTCTCTCTCCCACACAATCTCCTCTCTCTCTCTCCCACACACTCTCCTCTCTCTCTCTCCCACTGACTCTCTTCTCTCTCTATTCCACACACTCTCTTCTCTCCCTCTCCACACACTCTCCTCTCTCTCCCTCTCCCACACAATCTCCTCTCTCCAACTCTCTCCCCCACATGCTCTCGTCTCTCTCTCTCTCTGTCCCACACACTCTCCTCTCTCTCTCTCCCACACACTCTTCTCTCTCTCCCTATCCCACACACTCTCCTCTCTCTATCTCTCAGTCCCACACGCTCTCCTCTCTCTCTCTCTCACCCACACACTCTCTTCTCTCTCTCCCACACACGCTCTTCTCACTTTCTCCCACACACTCTCCTCTCTCCCTCACAGTCCCCCCTGTCTCTCACACACACACGCTCTCCTCTCTCTCTCTCCCACATAGTATCCTCTCTCTCTCTCTCTCTCTCCCACATGCTCTCCTCTCTCTCTCCCACATGCTCATCTCTCTCTCCTCTCCCACACGCTCTATTCTCTCTTTCTCTCACACACGCTCTGCTCTTCTCTCCCTCTAGAACACTCTCCTCTCTCTCTCTCTTTTCCACACACTCTCCACTCACTCACTCGCTTTTTCCCACACACTCTCTTCTCTCTCTCTCTCTCCCACACACTCTCTTCTCTCTCTCTCCCACACACTCTCCTCTCTCTCTCTCTCTCTCCCACACACTCCCCTCTCCCACACAATCTCCTCTCTCCAACTCTCTCCCCCACATGCACTCGTCTCTCTCTCTCTCTCTGTCCCACACACTTCCCTCTCTCTCTCTCCCACACACTCTGCTCTCTCTCTCTCTCTCCCACACACTCTCCTCTCTCTCTCTCTCCCACACACTCTCCTCTCTCTCTCACTCCCACACACTCTCCTCTCCCTCTCTCTCTCCCACACACTCTCCTCTCTCTCTCTCTCTCCCACACACTCTCCTCTCTCCCTCTCTCTCCCACACACTCTCCTCTCTCTCTCTCTCTCCCACACACTCTCCTCTCTCTCTCTCCCACACACTCTCCTCTCTCTCTCTCTCCCACACACTCTCCTCTCTCTCTCTCTCCCACACACTCTCCTCTCTCTCTCTCTCTCTCCCACACACTCTCCTCTCTCTCTCTCTCTCCCACACACTCTCCTCTCGCTATCTCTCCCATACACTCTCCTCTCTCTATCTTTCCCACACACTCTCTTCTCTCTCTCACTCTCTCGCCCACACAATCTCCTCTCTCTCTATCCCACATACTCTCCTCTATATACCTCCCACACACTCTCCTCTCTTCTCTCTCTCTGCCACACGCTCTCCTCTCTCTTTCTCTCCCACACGATCTCCTCTCTCTCTCTCACCCACATGCTCTCCTCTCTCTCTCTCCCACACACTCTCCTCTCTCTCTCTCTCCCACACACTCTCCTCTCTCTCTCTCCCACAAACTCTCCTCTCTCTCTCTCTCCCACACACTCTCCTCTCTCTCTCTCTCCCACACACTCTCCTCTCTCTCTCTGTCTCCCACACACTCTCCTCTCTCTCTCTCTCTCCCCACACACTCTCCTCTCTCTCTCTCTCTCCCACACACTCTCCTCTCTCCCTCTCTCTCCCACACACTCTCCTCTCTCTCTCTCTCTCCCACACACTCTCCTCTCTGTCTCTGCCACACACTCTCCTCTCTCTCTCTCACCCACATGCTCTCCTCTCTCTCTCTCCCACAAACTCTCCTCTCTCTCTCTCTCCCCCACACACTCTCATTTCTCTCTCTCTGACACACACGCTCTCCTCCTTCTCTCTCCCACAAGCTCTCTTCTCCTCCCTCTCTCTCTCACACGATCTGCTCTCTCTCTGTCTCCCACACGATCTCCTCTCTCTCTCTCCCACACGATCTCCTCTCTCTCTCTCCCACATGCTCTCCTCTATCTCTCTCCCCCTCATGCTCTCCTCTCTCCCTCTCTCCCTCTCATGCTCTCCTCTCTCTCTCTCTCCCTCTCACGCTCTCCTCTCTCTCTCTCCCTCACACTCTCCTCCCTCTCTCTCTCCCACACGCTCGCCTCTCTCTCTCTCAAACACTCTCTTCTCTCTCTCCCACAGACTCTCGTCTCTCTCTCTCTGTCCCACACACTCTCCTATCTCTCTCTCTCCCACACACTCTGCTCTCTCTCCCTATCCCACACACTCTCCTCTCTCTATCTCTCTGTCCCACACGCTCTCCTCTCTCTCTCTCTCACCCACACACTCTCTTCTCTCTCTCCCACACACGCTCTTCTCACTCTCTCCCACACACTCTCCTCTCTCCCTCACAGACCCCTGTCTCTCACATACACACGCTCTCCTCTCTCTCTCTCTCCCACATAGTATCCTCTCTCTCTCTCTCTCTGCCCACATGCTCTCCTCTCTCTCTCCCACATGCTCGTCTCTCTCTCCTCTCCCACATGCTCTATTCTCTCTTTCTCTCGCACACGCTCTGCTCTCTCTCTCTCCCCCTAGAACACACTCTAATCTCAATCTCTCTTTCCCAAACACTCTCCTCTCTCTCTCTCTCTTTCCACACACTCTCCCCTCTCTCACTTGCTTTTTCCCCACACACTCTCTTCTCTCTCTCTCCCACACACTCTCCTCTCTCTCTCTCTCTCCCACACACTCTCCTCTCTCTCTCTCTCCCACACACTCTCCTCTCTCTCTCTCTCCCGCACACTCTCCTCTCTCTCTCTCTCCCACACAATCTCCTCTCTCTCTCTCACACACACTCTCCTCTCGCTATCTCTCCCATACACTCTCCTCTCTCTATCTTTCCCACACACTCTCTTCTCTCTCTCACTCTCTCGCCCACACACTCTCCTCTCTCTCTCTCCCACATACTCTCCTCTATATCCCTCCCACACACTCTCCTCTCTCTCTCTCTTGACACACACGCTCTCCTCTCATCTCCCACACCCTCCCCTCTCCTCTCTCCTCTCTCCCACACACTCTCCTTTGATCTCTCTCTCTCCCACACACTCTCCTCTCTCTCTCTCTCCCACACACTCTCCTCTCTCTCTCTCTCCCACACACTCTCCTCTCTCTCTCTCTCCCCACACACTCTCCTCTCTCTCTGTCTCCCACACACTCTCCTCTCTCTCTCTCCCACACACTCTCCTCTCTCTCTCTCTCCCACACACTCTCCACTCTCTCTCTCTCCCACACACTCTCTTCTCTCTCTCCCACACACTCTCTTCTCTCTCTCCCACACAGTCTCCTCTCTCTCTCTCTCCCCCACACTCTCCTCTATCTCTCAACACACTCTCCTCTCTCTCTCTCTCCCACACACTCTCCTCTCTCTCTCTCTCCCACACACTCTCCTCTCTCTCTCCCCCACATGCTCTCGTCTCTCTCTCTCTCTATCCCACACACTCCCCTCTCTCTCTCCCACACACTCTCCTCTCTCTCTCCCCCACACACTCTCCTCTCCCTCGATATCCCACACATTCTCTTCTCTCTCTCCCACACACTCTCCTCTCTCTCTCTCCCACACACGCTCCTCTCTCTATCTCTCCCACACCCTCTGAACTCTCTCTCTCCCACACACTCGCCTCTCTCTCTCTCCCAAACGCTGTCTCTCTCTCTCCCACACCCTCTCTTCGCTCTCTCCCACACGCTCTACTCTCTATCTCTCTCCCACACACTCTCCTCTCGCTCTCTGTCCCACACACTCTCCTCTCTCTCACCCACACACTCTGCTCTCTCTCTCCCGCACACTCTCTTCTCTCTCTCTTTCAAACACTCTCTTCTCTCCCTCTCCAACATACTCTCCTCTCTCTCAATCTCCCACACACTGTCCTCTCTCTAACTATCTCTCCCACACGCTCTCCTCTCTCTCTCTCTCCCACACACTCACCTCTCTCTCTCTCCCACTGACTCTCTTCTCTCTCTAATCCACACACTCTCTTCTCTCCCTCTCCCACACACTCTCCTCTCTCTCCCTCTCCCACACAATCTCCTCTCTCCAACTCTCTCCCCCACATGCTCTCGTCTCTCTCTCTCTCTGTCCCACACACTCTCCTCTCTCTCTCTCCCACACACTCTTCTCTCTCTCCCTATCCCAGACACTCTCCTCTCTCTATCCCTCAGTCCCACACGCTCCCCTCTCTCACTCTCGCACCCACACACTCTCTTCTCTCTCTCCCACACACGCTCTTCTCACTTTCTCCCACACACTCTCCTAACTCCCTCACAGTCCCCCCGTCTCTCACACACACACGCTCTCCTCTCTCTCTCTCCCACATAGTATCCTCTCTCTCTCTCTCTCCCGCATGCTCTCCTCTCTCTCTCCCACATGCTCATCTCTCTCTCCTCTTACACACGCTCTATTCTCTCTTTCTCTCGCACACGCTCTGCTCTCTCTCTCCCTCTAGAACACTCTCCTCTCTCTCTCTCTCTTTCCCACACACTCTCCACTCTCTCACTCGCTTTTTCCCACACACTCTCTTCTCTCTCTCTCCCTCACACTCTCTTCTCTCTGTCTCCCACACACTCTCCTCTCTCTCTCCCTCTCTCCCACACACTCCCCTCTCTCTCTCTCTCCCACACACTCTCCTCTCTCTCTCTCTCTCCCACATGCCCTCCTCTCTCTCTCTCCCACACACTCTCCTCTCTCTCTCTCTCTCTCCCACACACTCTCCTCTCTCTCTCTCTCCCACACACTCTCCTCTCTCTCACTCTCTCCCACACACTCCCCTCTCTCTCTCACTCCCACACACTCTCCCCTCCCTCTCTCTCTCCCACACACTCTCCTCTCTCCCTCTCTCTCCCACACACTCTCCTCTCTCTCTCTCTCTCCCACACACTCTCCTCTCTCTCTCTCTCCCACACACTCTCCTCTCTCTCTCTCTCCCACACACTCTCCTCTCTCTCTCTCTCCCACACACTCTCCTCTCTCTCTCTCTCTCCCACACACTCTCCTCTCTCTCTCTCTCTCCCACACACTCTCCTCTCTCTATCTTTCCCACACACTCTCTTCTCTCTCTCACTCTCTCGCCCACACACTCTCCTCTCACTCTATCCCACATACGCTCCTCTATATCCCTCCCACACACTCTCCTCTCTTCTCTCTCTCTGCCACACGCTCTCCTCTCTCTTTCTCTCCCACACGATCTCCTCTCTCTCTCTCACCCACATGCTCTCCTCTCTCTCTCTCCCACACACTCTCCTCTCTCTCTCTCTCCCACACACTCTCCTCTCTCTCTCTCCCACAAACTCTCCTCTCTCTCTCCCGCACACTCTCCTCTCTCTCTCTCTCCCACACACTCTCCTCTCTCTCTCTGTCTCCCACACACTCTCCCCTCTCTCTCTCTCTCCCACACACTCTCCTCTCTCTCTCTCTCCCACACACTCTCCTCTCTCCCTCTCTCTCCCACACACTCTCCTCTCTCTCTCTCTCCCACACACTCTCCTCTCTGTCTCTGCCACACACTCTCCTCTCTCTCTCTCACCCACATGCTCTCCTCTCTCTCTCTCCCACACACTCTCCTCTCTCTCTCTCTCCCCCACACACTCTCATTTCTCTCTCTCTGACACACACGCTCTCCTCCTTCTCTCTCCCACAAGCTCTCTTCTCCTCCCTCTCTCTCTCACACGATCTGCTCTCTCTCTGTCTCCCACACGATCTCCTCTCTCTCTCTCCCACACGATCTCCTCTCTCTCTCTCCCACATGCTCTCCTCTATCTCTCTCCCCCTCATGCTCTCCTCTCTCCCTCTCTCCCTCTCATGCTCTCCTCTCTCTCTCTCTCCCTCTCATGCTCTCCTCTCTCTCTCTCCCTCACACTCTCCTCCCTCTCTCTCTCCCACACGCTCGCCTCTCTCTCTCTCAAACACTCTCTTCTCTCTCTCCCACAGACTCTCCTCTCTCTCTCCCCCACATGCTCTCGTCTCTCTCTCTCTGTCCCACACACTCTCCTCTCTCTCTCTCCCACACACTCTGCTCTCTCTCCCTATCCCACACACTCTCCTCTCTCTATCTCTCTGTCCCACACGCTCTCCTCTCTCTCTCTCTCACCCACACAATCTCTTCTCTCTCTCCCACACACGCTCTTCTCACTCTCTCCCACACACTCTCCTCTCTCTCAATCTCCCACACACTGTCCTCTCTCTAACTCTCTCTCCCACACGCTATCCTCTCTCTCTCTCCCACATGCTCACCTCAACTCTCTCTCTCCCACACACTCTCCTCTCTCTCTCTCCCACTGACTCTCTTCTCTCACCATTCCACACACTCTCTTCTCTCCTTCTCCCACACACTCTCGTCTCTCTCCCTCTCCCACACAATCTCCTCTCTCCAACTCTCTCCCCCACATGCACTCGTCTCTCTCTCTCTCTGTCCCACACACTCTCCTCTATCTCTCTCCCACACACTCTGCTCTCTCTCCCTATCCCACACACTCTCCTCTCTCTATCCCTCAGTCCCACACGCTCTCCTCTCTCACTCTCTCACCCACACACTCTCTTCTCTCTCTCCCACACACGCTCTTCTCACTTTCTCCCACACACTCTCCTAACTCCCTCACAGTCCCCCCTGTCTCTCACACACACACGCTCTCCTCTCTCTCTCTCCCACATAGTATCCTCTCTCTCTCTCTCTCTCCCACATGCTCTCCTCTCTCTCTCCCACATGCTCATCTCTCTCTCCTCTCCCACACGCTCTATTCTCTCTTTCTCTCGCACACGCTCTGCTCTCTCTCTCCCTCTAGAACACTCTCCTCTCTCTCTCTCTCTTTCCCACACACTCTCCACTCTCTCACTCGCTTTTTCCCACACACTCTCTTCTCTCTCTCTCCCACACACTCTCTTCTCTCTGTCTCCCACACACTCTCCTCTCTCTCTTTCTCTCTCCCACACACTCCCCTCTCTCTCTCTCTCCCACACACTCTCCTCTCTCTCTCTCTCTGCCACATGCCCTCCTCTCTCTCTCTCCCACACACTCTCCTCTCTCTCTCTCTCCCACACACTCTCCTCTCTCTCTCACTCCCACACACTCTCCTCTCTCTCTCACTCCCACACACTCTCCTCTCCCTCTCTCTCTCCCACACACTCTCCTCTCTCTCTCTCTCTCCCACACACTCTCCTCTCTCCCTCTCTCTCCCACACACTCTCCTCTCTCTCTCTCTCTCCCACACACTCTCCTCTCTCTCTCTCTCTCGCACACACTCTCCTCTCTCTCTCTCTCCCACACACTCTCCTCTCTCTCTCTCTCCCACACACTCTCCTCTCTCTCTCTCTCTCCCACACACTCTCCTCTCTCTCTCTCTCTCCCACACACTCTCCTCTCTCTCTCTCTCTCCCACACACTCTCCTCTCGCTATCTCTCCCATACACTCTCCTCTCTCTATCTTTCCCACACACTCTCTTCTCTCTCTCACTCTCTCGCCCACACACTCTCCTCTCTCTCTATCCGACATACTCTCCTCTATATACCTCCCACACACTCTCCTCTCTTCTCTCTCTCTGCCACACGCTCTCCTCTCTCTTTCTGTCCCACACGATCTCCTCTCTCTCTCTCACCCACATGCTCTCCTCTCTCTCTCTCCCACACACTCTCCTCTCTCTCTCTCTCCCACACACTCTCCTCTCTCTCTCTCCCACAAACTCTCCTCTCTCTCTCTCTCCCACACACTCTCCTCTCTCTCTCTCTCCCACACACTCTCCTCTCTCTCTCTGTCTCCCACACACTCTCCTCTCTCTCTCTCTCTCCCACACACACTCCTCTCTCTCTCTCTCCCACACACTCTCCTCTCTCCCTCTCTCTCCCACACACTCTCCTCTCTCTCTCTCTCTCCCACACACTCTCCTCTCTGTCTCTGCCACACACTCTCCTCTCTCTCTCTCACCCACATGCTCTCCTCTCTCTCTCTCCCACACACTCTCCTCTCTCTCTCTCTCCCCCACATACTCTCATTTCTCTCTCTCTGACACACACGCTCTCCTCCTTCTCTCTCCCACAAGCTCTCTTCTCCTCCCTCTCTCTCTCACACGATCTGCTCTCTCTCTGTCTCCCACACGATCTCCTCTCTCTCTCTCCCACACGATCTCCTCTCTCTCTCTCCCACATGCTCTCCTCTATCTCTCTCCCCCTCATGCTCTCCTCTCTCCCTCTCTCCCTCTCATGCTCTCCTCTCTCTCTCTCTCCCTCTCACGCTCTCCTCTCTCTCTCTCCCTCACACTCTCCTCCCTCTCTCTCTCCCACACGCTCGCCTCTCTCTCTCTCAAACACTCTCTTCTCTCTCTCCCACAGACTCTCCTCTCTCTCTCCCCCACATGCTCTCGTCTCTCTCTCTCTGTCCCACACACTCTCCTATCTCTCTCTCTCCCACACACTCTGCTCTCTCTCCCTATCCCACACACTCTCCTCTCTCTATCTCTCTGTCCCACACGCTCTCCTCTCTCTCTCTCTCACCCACACACTCTCTTCTCTCTCTCCCACACACGCTCTTCTCACTCTCTCCCACACACTCTCCTCTCTCCCTCACAGACCCCCTGTCTCTCACATACACACGCTCTCCTCTCTCTCTCTCTCCCACATAGTATCCTCTCTCTCTCTCTCTCTCCCACATGCTCTCCTCTCTCTCTCCCACATGCTCGTCTCTCTCTCCTCTCCCACACGCTCTATTCTCTCTTTCTCTCGCACACGCTCTGCTCTCTCTCTCTCCCCCTAGAACACACTCTAATCTCAATCTCTCTTTCCCAAACACTCTCCTCTCTCTCTCTCTCTTTCCCACACACTCTCCCCTCTCTCACTTGCTTTTTCCCCACACACTCTCTTCTCTCTCTCTCCCACACACACTCTTCTCTCTCTCTCTCTCCCACACACTCTCATCTCTCTCTCTCTCTCCCACACACTCTCATCTCTCTCTCTCTCTCCCACACACTCTCCTCTCTCTCTCTCTCTCCCACACACTCTCCTCTCTCTCTCTCCCACACACTCTCCTCTCTCTCTCTCTCTCCCACACACTCTCCTCTCTCTCTCTCTCCCACACACTCTCCTCTCTCTCTCTCTCTCCCACACACTCTCCTCTCTCTCTCTCTCTCCCACACACTCTCCTCTCTCTCTCTCTCTCCCACACACTCTCCTCTCTCTCTCTCTCCCACACACTCTCCTCTCTCTCTCTCTCCCACACACTCTCCTCTCTCTCTCTCCCGCACACTCTCCTCTCTCTCTCTCTCCCACACAATCGCCTCTCTCTCTCTCTCTCACACACACTCTCCTCTCGCTATCTCTCCCATACACTCTCCTCTCTCTATCTTTCCACACACTCTCTTCTCTCTCTCACTCTCTCGCCCACACACTCTCCTCTCTCTCTATCCCACATACTCTCCTATATATCCCTCCCACACACTCTCCTCTCTCTCTCTCTCTGACACACACGCTCTCCTCTCCTCTCCCACACCCTCCCCTCTCCTCTCTCTCTCTCCCACACACTCTCCTTTGATCTCTCTCTCTCCCACACACTCTCCTCTCGCTCTCTCTCCCACACACTCTCCTCTCTCTCTCTCTCCCACACACTCTCCTCTCTCTCTGTCTCCCACACACTCTCATCTCTCTCTCTCCCACACACTCTCCTCTCTCTCTCTCTCCCACACACTCTCCACTCTCTCTCTCTCCCACACACTCTCCTATCTCTCTCTCTCCCACACACTCTCCTATCTCTCTCTCTCCCACACACTCTCTTCTCTCTCTCCCACACACTCTCTTCTCTCTCTCCCACACAGTCTCCTCTCTCTCTCTCTCCCCCACACTCTCCTCTCCCTCGATATCCCACACATTCTCTTCTCTCTCTCCCACACACTCTCCTCTCTCTCTCTCCCACACACTCTCCTCTCTCTCTCTCTCCCACACACTCTCCTCTCTCTCTCACTCCCACACACTCTCCTCTCTCTCTCTCTCTCCCACACACTCTCCTCTCTCTCTCTCTCCCACACACTCTCCTCTCTCCTTCTCTCTCCCACACACTCTCCTCTCTCTCTCTCTCTCCCACACACTCTCCTCTCTCTCTCTCTCTCCCACACACGCTCCTCTCTCTCTCTCTCCCACACACTCTCCTCTCTCTCTCTCTCCCACACACTCACCTCTCTCTCTCTCTCTCCCACACACTTTCCTCTCTCTCTCTCTCTCCCACACACTCTCCTCTCGCTATCTCTCCCATACACTCTCCTCTCTCTATCTTTCCCACACACTCTCTTCTCTCTCTCACTCTCTCGCCCACACACTCTCCTCTCTCTCTATCCCTCATACTCTCCTCTATATCCCTCCCACACACTCTCCTCTCTTCTCTCTCTCTGCCACACGCTCCCCTCTCTCTTTCTCTCCCACACGATCTCCTCTCTCTCTCTCACCCACATGCTCTCCTCTCTCTCTCTCTCCCACACACTCTCCTCTCTCTCTCTCTCCCACACACTCTCCTCTCTCTCTCTGTCTCCCACACACTCTCCTCTCTCTCTCTCTCTCCCACACACTCTCCTCTCTCTCTCTCTCTCCCACACACTCCCCTCTCTCCCTCTCTCTCCCACACACTCTCCTCTCTCTCTCTCTCTCCCACACACTCTCCTCTTTCTCTCTCACCCACATGCTCTCCTCTCTCTCTCTCTCCCACACACTCTCCTCTCTCTCTCTCTCCCGCACACTCTCCTCTCTCTCTCTCTCCCACACACTCTCCTCTGTCTCTCTCTCACACACACACTCTCCTCTCCCTATCTCTCCCATACACTCTCCTCTCTCTATCTTTCCCACACACTCTCTTCTCTCTCTCACTCTCTCGCCCACACACTCTCCTCTCTCTCTATCCCACATACTCTCCTCTATATCCCTCCCACACACTCTCCTCTCTCTCTCTGTGACACACACGCTCTCCTCTCCTCTCCCACACCGTCCCCTCTCCTCTCTCTCTCTCCCACACACTCTCCTTTCATCTCTCTCTCTCCCACACACTCTCCACTCTCTCTCTCTCCCACACACTCTCCTATCTCTCTCTCTCCCACACACTCTCCTATCTCTCTCTCTCCCACACACTCTCTTCTCTCTCTCCCACACACTCTCTTCTCTCTCTCCCACACAGTCTCCTCTCTCTCTCTCTCCCCCACACTCTCCTCTCCCTCGATATCCCACACATTCTCTTCTCTCTCTCCCACACACTCTCCTCTCTCTCTCTCCCACACTCTCCTCTCTCTCTCTCTCCCACACACTCTCCTCTCTCTCTCACTCCCACACACTCTCCTCTCTCCCTCTCTCTCCCACACACTCTCCTCTCTCTCTCTCTCTCCCACACACTCTCCTCTCTCTCTCTCTCTCCCACACACGCTCCTCTCTCACTCTCTCCCACACACTCTCCTCTCTCTCTCTCTCCCAGACACTCTCCTCTCTCTCTCTCTCTCCCACACACTCTCCTCTCTCTCTCTCTCTCCCACACACTCTCCTCTCGCTATCTCTCCCATACACTCTCCTCTCTCTATCTTTCCCACACACTCTCTTCTCTCTCTCACTCTCTCGCCCACACACTCTCCTCTCTCTCTATCCCTCATACTCTCCTCTATATCCCTCCCACACACTCTCCTCTCTTCTCTCTCTCTGCCACACGCTCTCCTCTCTCTTTCTCTCCCACACGATCTCCTCTCTCTCTCTCACCCACATGCTCTCCTCTCTCTCTCTCCCACACACTCTCCTCTCTCTCTCTCTCCCACACACTCTCCTCTCTCTCTCTCCCACAAACTCTCCTCTCTCTCTCTCTCCCACACACTCTCCTCTCTCTCTCTCTCCCACACACTCTCCTCTCTCTCTCTGTCTCCCACACACTCTCCTCTCTCTCTCTCTCTCCCACACACTCTCCTCTCTCTCTCTCTCTCCCACACACTCTCCTCTCTCCCTCTCTCTCCCACACACTCTCCTCTCTCTCTCTCTCTCCCACACACTCTCCTCTTTCTCTCTCACCCACACACTCTCTTCTCTCTCTCCCACACACTCTCTTCTCTCTCTCCCACACAGTCTCCTCTCTCTCTCTCTCCCCCACACTCTCCTCTCTCTCTCTCCCACACACTCTCCTCTTTCTCTCTCTCCCACACACTCTCCTCTCTCTCTCCCCCACATGCTCTCGTCTCTCTCTCTCTCTATCCCACACACTCCCCTCTCTCTCTCCCACACACTCTCCTCTCTCTCTCTCCCACACACTCTCCTCTCCCTCGATATCCCACACATTCTCTTCTCTCTCTCCCACACACTCTCCTCTCTCTCTCTCCCACACACGCTCCTCTCTCTATCTCTCCCACACCCTCTGAACTCTCTCTCTCCCACACACTCTCCTCTCTCTCTCACACACACTCTCCTCTCTCTCTCTCCCACACACTCTCCTCTCTCTCTCTCTCCCGCACACTCTCCTCTCTCTCTCTCTCCCACACACTCTCCTCTGTCTCTCTCTCACACACACACTCTCCTCTCGCTATCTCTCCCATACACTCTCCTCTCTCTATCTTTCCCACACACTCTCTTCTCTCTCTCACTCTCTCGCCCACACACTCTCCTCTCTCTCTATCCCACATACTCTCCTCTATATCCCTCCCACACACTCTCCTCTCTCTCTCTCTCTCTGACACACACGCTCTCCTCTCCTCTCCCACACCGTCCCCTCTCCTCTCTCTCTCTCCCACACACTCTCCTTTCATCTCTCTCTCTCCCACACACTCTCCACTCTCTCTCTCTCCCACAAACTCTCCTATCTCTCTCTCTCCCACACACTCTCCTATCTCTCTCTCTCCCACACACTCTCTTCTCTCTCTCCCACACACTCTCTTCTCTCTCTCCCACACAGTCTCCTCTCTCTCTCTCTCCCCCACACTCTCCTCTCTCTCTCCCACACACTCTCCTCTCTCTCTCTCCCACACACTCTCCTCTCTCTCTCTCTCCCACACACTCTCCTCTCTCTCTCCCCCACATGCTCTCGTCTCTCTCTCTCTCTATCCCACACACTCCCCTCTCTCTCTCCCACACACTCTCCTCTCCCTCGATATCCCACACATTCTCTTCTCTCTCTCCCACACACTCTCCTCTCTCTCTCTCCCACACAGGCTCCTCTCTCTATCTCTCCCACACCCTCTGAACTCTCTCTCTCCCACACACTCTCCTCTCTCTCACCCACACACTCTCCTCTCTCTCTCCCACACACTCTCTTCTCTCTCTCTTCCAAACACTCTCTTCTCTCCCTCTCCAACATACTCTCCTCTCTCTCAATCTCCCACACACTGTCCTCTCTCTAACTCTCTCTCCCACACGCTATCCTCTCTCTCTCTCCCACATGCTCACCTCAACTCTCTCTCTCCCACACACTCTCCTCTCTCTCTCTCCCACTGACTCTCTTCTCTCTCCATTCCACACACTCTCTTCTCTCCCTCTCCCACACACTCTCGTCTCTCTCCCTCTCCCACACAATCTCCTCTCTCCAACTCTCTCCCCCACATGCACTCGTCTCTCTCTCTCTCTGTCCCACACACTCCCCTCTCTCTCTCTCCCACACACTCTGCTCTCTCTCCCTATCCCACACACTCTCCTCTCTCTATCCCTCAGTCCCACACGCTCTCCTCTCTCACTCTCTCACCCACACACTCTCTTCTCTCTCTCCCACACACGCTCTTCTCACTTTCTCCCACACACTCTCCTAACTCCCTCACAGTCCCCCCTGTCTCTCACACACACACGCTCTCCTCTCTCTCTCTCCCACATAGTATCCTCTCTCTCTCTCTCTCTCCCACATGCTCTCCTCTCTCTCTCCCACATGCTCATCTCTCTCTCCTCTCCCACACGCTCTATTCTCTCTTTCTCTCGCACACGCTCTGCTCTCTCTCTCCCTCTAGAACACTCTCCTCTCTCTCTCTCTCTTTCCCACACACTCTCCACTCTCTCACTCGCTTTTTCCCACACACTCTCTTCTCTCTCTCTCCCACACACTCTCTTCTCTGTCTCCCACACACTCTCCTCTCTCTCTTTCTCTCTCCCACACACTCTCCTCTCTATCTCTCTCTCCCACACACTCTTCTCTCTCTCTCTCTCTCCCACACACTCTCCTCTCTCTCTCTCTCCCACACACTCTCCTCTCTCTCTCTCCCGCACACTCTCCTCTCTCTCTCTCTCCCACACAATCTCCTCTCTCTCTCTCTCTCACACACACTCTCCTCTCGCTATCTCTCCCATACACTCTCCTCTCTCTATCTTTCCACACACTCTCTTCTCTCTCTCACTCTCTCGCCCACACACTCTCCTCTCTCTCTATCCCACATACTCTCCTATATATCCCTCCCACACACTCTCCTCTCTCTCTCTCTCTGACACACACGCTCTCCTCTCCTCTCCCACACCCTCCCCTCTCCTCTCTCTCTCTCCCACACACTCTCCTTTGATCTCTCTCTCTCCCACACACTCTCCTCTCTCTCTCTCCCACACACTCTCCTCTCTCTCTCTCTCCCACACACTCTCCTCTCTCTCTGTCTCCCACACACTCTCCTCTCTCTCTCTCCCACACACTCTCCTCTCTCTCTCTCTCCCACACACTCTCCACTCTCTCTCTCTCCCACACACTCTCCTATCTCTCTCTCTCCCACACACTCTCCTATCTCTCTCTCTCCCACACACTCTCTTCTCTCTCTCCCACACACTCTCTTCTCTCTCTCCCACACAGTCTCCTCTCTCTCTCTCTCCCCCACACTCTCCTCTCCCTCGATATCCCACACATTCTCTTCTCTCTCTCCCACACACTCTCCTCTCTCTCTCTCCCACACACTCTCCTCTCTCTCTCTCTCCCACACACTCTCCTCTCTCTCTCACTCCCACACACTCTCCTCTCTCTCTCTCTCTCCCACACACTCTCCTCTCTCTCTCTCTCCCACACACTCTCCTCTCTCCCTATCTCTCCCACACACTCTCCTCTCTCTCTCTCTCTCCCACACACTCTCCTCTCTCTCTCTCTCTCCCACACACGCTCCTCTCTCTCTCTCTCCCACACACTCTCCTCTCTCTCTCTCTCCCAGACACTCACCTCTCTCTCTCTCTCTCCCACACACTCTCCTCTCTCTCTCTCTCTCCCACACACTCTCCTCTCGCTATCTCTCCCATACACTCTCCTCTCTCTATCTTTCCCACACACTCTCTTCTCTCTCTCACTCTCTCGCCCACACACTCTCCTCTCTCTCTATCCCTCATACTCTCCTCTATATCCCTCCCACACACTCTCCTCTCTTCTCTCTCTCTGCCACACGCTCCCCTCTCTCTTTCTCTCCCACACGATCTCCTCTCTCTCTCTCACCCACATGCTCTCGTCTCTCTCTCTCCCACACACTCTCCTCTCTCTCTCTCTCCCACACACTCTCCTCTCTCTCTCTCTCCCACACACTCTCCTCTCTCTCTCTCTCCCACACACTCTCCTCTCTCTCTCTGTCTCCCACACACTCTCCTCTCTCTCTCTCTCTCCCACACACTCTCCTCTCTCTCTCTCTCTCCCACACACTCTCCTCTCTCCCTCTCTCTCCCACACACTCTCCTCTCTCTCTCTCTCTCCCACACACTCTCCTCTTTCTCCCTCACCCACATGCTCTCCTCTCTCTCTCTCTCCCACACACTCTCCTCTCTCTCTCTCTCCCGCACACTCTCCTCTCTCTCTCTCTCCCACACACTCTCCTCTGTCTCTCTCTCACACACACACTCTCCTCTCCCTATCTCTCCCATACACTCTCCTCTCTCTCTCTCCCACACGCTCTCCTCTCTCTCTCACCCACACGCTCTCGTCTCTCTCCCACACGCTCTCCTCTATTCTCTCTCTTGTCCACATGCTCTCCTCTCTCTCTCTCTGCCACACTCTCTGCTCTCTCTCTCTCTCTGCCACACGCTCACCTCTCTCTCTCTGCCACACGCTCTCCTCTCTCTCTCTCTGCAACACGCTCTCCTCTCTTCTCTCTCTCTGCCACACGCTCTCCTCTCTCTTTCTCTCCCACATGATCTCCTCTCTCTCTCTCACCCACATGCTCTCCTCTCTCTCTCTCCCAAACACTCTCCTCTCTCTCTCTCTCCCACACACTCTCCTCTCTCTCTCTCCCCCCACACACTCTCCTCTCTCTCTCTCTCCCACACACTCTCCTCTCTCTCTCTCTCCCACACACTCTCCACTCTCTCTCTCCCACACACTCTCCTCTCACTCTCTCTCCCACACACTCTCCTCTCTCTCTCTCTCTCCCACACACTCTCCTCTCTCTCTCTCTCTCCCACACACTCTCCTCTCTTTCTCCGCCACACACTCTCCTCTCTCTCTCTCACCCACATGCTCTCCTCTATTCTCTCTCCCACACACTCTCCTCTCTCTCTCTCTCTCCCACACACTCTCCTTTCTCTCTCTCTGACACACACGCTCTCCTTCCTCTCTCTCCCACAAGCTCTCCTCTCCTCCCTCTCTCTCCCACACGATCTGCTCTCTCTCTGTCTCCCACACGATCTCCTCTCTCTCTCTCCCACACGATCACCTCTCTCTCTCTGCCACATGCTCTACTCTATCTCTCTCCCCCTCATGCTCTCCTCTCTCCCTCTCTCCCTCTCATGCTCTCCTCCCTCTCTCTCTCCCACACGCTCGCCTCTCTCTCTCTCCCACACTCTTTCCTCTCTCTCTCCCACACACTCTCCTCTCTCTCTCTCTCCCACACACTCTCCTCTCTCTCTCTCTCTCCCACAGACTCTCCTCTCTCTCTCCCCCACATGCTCTCGTCTCTTTCTCTCTCTGTCCCACACACTCTCCTCTCTCTCTCTCCCACACACTCTGCTCTCTCTCCCTATCCCACACACTCTCCTCTCTCTATCTCTCAGTCCCACACGCTCTCCTCTCTCTCTCTCACCCACACACTCTCTTCTCTCTCTCCCACACATGCTCTTCTCACTCTCTCCCACAAACTCTCCTCTCTCCCTCACAGTCCCCCCTGTCTCTCACACACACACGCTCTCCTCTCTCTCTCTCCCACATGCTCTCCTCTCTCTCTCCCACATGCTCATCTCTCTCTCCTCTCCCACACGCTCTATTCTCTCTATCTCTCGCACACGCTCTGCTCTCTCTCTCTCCCTCTAGAACACACTCTAATCTCAATCTCTCTTTCCCAAACACTCTCCTCTCTCTCTCTCTCTTTCCCACACACTCTCCACTCTCTCACTCGCTTTTTCCCACACACTCTCTTCTCTCTCTCCCACAAAATCTCTTCTCTCTCTCTCCCACACACTCTCTTCTCTCTCTCTCCCACACACGCTCCTCTCTCTCTCTCTCTCTCCCAAGCACTCTCCTATCTCTCTCTCCCACACACTCTCCTCTCTCTCTCTCTCTCCCACACACTCTCCTCTCTCTCTCTCCCACACACTCTCCTCTCTCTCTCTCTCCCACACACTCTCCTCTCTCTTTCTCTCTCCCACACACTCTCCTCTCTCTCTCTCTCTCCCACACACTCTATCACTCTCTCTCTCTCCCACACACTCTCCTCTCTCTCTCTCCCACACACTCTCCTCTCTCTCTCTCTCTCTCACACACTCTCCTCTCTCTCTCTCTCCCACACACACTCTCCTCTCTCTCTCTCTCTCCCACACACTCTCCTCTCTCTCTCTCCCACACACTCTCCTCTCTCTCTCTCTATCCCACACACTCTCCTCTCTCTCTCTCTCCCACACACTCTCCTCTCTCTCTCTCTCCCACACACTCTCCTCTCTCTCTCTCTCCCACACACTCTCCTCTATCTCTCTCCCACACACTCTCCTCTCTCTCTCTCCCACACACTCTCCTCTCTCACTCTCTCCCACACACTCCCCTCTCTCTCTCTCTCTCCCACACACTCTCCTCTCTCTCTCTCTCTCCCACACACTCTCTTCTCTCTCTCTGCCACATACTCTCCTCTCTCTCTCTCCCACACACTGTCCTCTCGCTATCTCTCCCACACACTCTCCTCTCTCTATCTCTCCCACACACTCTCTTCTCTCTCTCACTCTCTCGCCCACACACTCTCCTCTCTCTCTTTCCCACATACTCTCCTCTATATCTCTCCTACACACTCTCCTCTCTCTCTCTCTCTCTGACACACACGCTCTCCTCTCCTCTCCCACACGCTCTCCTTCCTCTCTCTCTCTCGCACACACTCTCCTTTCCTCTCTCTCTCTCCCACACACTCTCCTTTCCCTCTGCCACATGCTCTCCTCTCTCTCTCACACACACTCTCCTCTCTCTCTCTCTCCCACACACTCTCCTCTCTCTCTCTCTCTCCCACACACTCTCCAGTCTCTCTCTCTCCCACACACTCTCCTATCTCTCTCTCTCCCACACACTCTCCTATCTCTCTCTCTCCCACACACTCTCTTCTCTCTCTCACACACAGACTCCTCTCTCTCTCTCTCTCCCCCACACTCACCTCTCTCTCTCCAACACACTCTCCTCTCTCATCTCCCACACACTCTCCTCTCTCTCTCTCTCCCACACACTGTCTTCTCTCTCTCTCTCCCCCACACACTCTCCTCTCTCTCTCTCTCTGACACACACTCTCTCCTCTCTCGCTCTCTCCCACACGATCACCTCTCTCTCTCTCTCCAACACTCTCTCCTGTCTCTCTCTCGCCCACACGCTCTCTCCCTCACGCTCTCATCTCTCTCTCCTTACCTCTCACGCTCTCCTCTCTCACTCTCTCCCTGACGCACTCCTCTCTCTCTCTCCTACACGCTGTCCTCTCTCTCCCACACGCTCTCCTGTCTCTCTCTCTCTCCCACACACTCTCCTCTCTCTGTCTCCAACACGGTCTCCTCTCTCTCTATCCCACATGCTCTCCTCTCTCTCTCTATCCCACATGCTCTCCTCTCTCTCTCTCTCCCACATGCTCTCCTCTCTTTGTCTCTCCCACAAGTTCTCCTCACTCTCCCACTCGCTCATCCTCTCTCTCTCTCTCCCACTCCCTCTCCTCTCTCTCTCCCACTCGCTTACCTCTCACTCTCTCCCACTCACTTGCCTCTCACTCTCTCCCACACGATCTCCCCTCTCTCTCTCCCACACGCTCTCCTCTCTCTCTCTCACACACACTCTCCTCTCTCTATCTCTCCCACACACTCTCTTCTCTCTCTCACTCCCACATGCTCTCTTCTCTCTCCCACACGCTCTCCTCTCTCTCTCCCACACGCTCTCCTCTCTCTCTCTCCCACACGCTCTCCTCTCTCTCTCTCTCCCATACACTCTCCTCTCTCTCTCTCTCTCCCTCACACTCTCTTCTCTCTCTCTCCCACACACTCTCTTCTCTCTCTCTCCCAAACACTCTCCTCTCTCTCCCTCTCCCACACACTCTCCTCTCTCTATATCTCTCTCCCACATGCTCTCATCTCTCTCTCTCTCTCCCACATACTCTCTCTCTCCCACACACTCACTCTCCCACACACTGTCCTCTCTCTTCCTCATACTGTCCCCAGTCTCTCTCACACACACATGCTCTCCTCTCTCTCTCTCCCACATGGTCTCCTCTCTCTTTATCTCCCACACACTCTCCTCTCTCTCATTATCCCACACACTCTCCTCTCTCTCTCTCTCCCACACACTCTCATCTCTCTCTCTACAACACAGTCTCATCTCTCTCTCTCTCTCCCACACACTCTCTTTTCTCTCTCTCTGACACACACGCTCTCCTCCTTCTCTCTCCCACAAGCTCTCCTCTCCTCCCTCTCTCTCCCACACGATCTCCTCTCTCTCTCTCCCACACGCTCTCCTCTCTCAATCTCCCCCATGCTCTCCTCTATCTCTCTCTCCCACATGCTCTCCTCTCTCTCTGTCTCCCACATGCTCTCCTCTCTCTCTCTCCCTCTCATGCTCTCCTCTCTCTCTCTCTCCCTCTCACACTCTCCTCTCTCTCTCTCCCTCACGCTCTCCTCCCTCCCTCTCTCCCACATGCTCTCCTGTCTCTCTCTCCCACACGCACTCCTCTCCCTCTGTCTCCCACATGCTATCTCTGTCTCTCTCCCACATATTCTCCTCTCTCTCTCTCTCCCACACGTAATCCTCTCTCTCTCCCACTCGCTCATACTCTCTCTCTCTCCCACACACTCCGCTCTCTCTTTCTCTCTCTGACACACATGCTCTCCTCTTTCTCTCTCCGACATGCTCTCCTCTTTTCTCTCTCTCTCCCACATGCTCTCCGCTCTCTCTCTCTCCCACACGCTCGTCTCTCTCTCTCTAACACACGCTCTGCTTTCCCTCTCTCTCCTTCACGCTCGCCTCTGTCTCTCTCTCCCACACACTCTCCTCTCTCTCTCTCTCCCACACACTCTCCTCTCTCTCTCCCACACACTCTCCTCTCTCACTCTGACACACACGCTCTCCTCTCCTCTCTCTCTCCCACATGCTATCCTTTCCATCTCCCACACATTCTCCTCTCTCTTCCACACGTTCTCCTCTCTCTGTATCCCACACGCTCACCTCTCTCTTTCCCACACGCTCTCCTCTCTCTCTCCCACATGCTTTCCTCTCTCTCTCCCACATGCTTTCCTCTCTCTCCCTCCCACACGCTCCCCTCTTTCTCTCTCTCCCACACGCTCTCCTCTCTCTCTCTCCCACACGCTCTCCTCTCTTCTCTCTCTTGCCCACATGCTCTCCTCGCTCTCTCTCTGCCACACGCTCTCCTCTCTCTCTCTCTCTGCCACATGGTCTCCTCTCTCTCTCTCTGCAACTCGCTCTCCACTCTTCTCTCTCTCTGCCACACGCTCTCCTCTCTCTTTCTCTCCCACAGGCTCTCCTCTCTCTCTCTCACCCACATGCTCTCCTCTCTCTCTCTCCCACACACTCTCCTCTCTCTCTCTCTCTCCCACAATATCTCCTTTCTCTCTCTGACACACACGCTCTCCTCCTTCTCTCTCCCACATGCTCTCCGCTCTTCCCTCTCTCTCCCACACGATCTGCTCTCTCTCTCTCTCCCACATGATCTCCTCTCTCTCTCTCCCACACGATCTCCTCTCTCTCTCTCCCACATGCTCTCCTCTATCTCTCTCTCCCCCTCATGCTTTCCTCCCTCCCTCTCTCCCTCTCACGCTCTCCTCTCTCTCTCTCCCTCACGCTCTCCTCCCTCTCTCTCTCCCACACGCTCGCCTCTCTCACTCTCAAACGCTCTCTTCTCTCACTCCCACACACTCTCCTCTCTCTCTCCCCCACATGCTCTCGTCTCTCTGTCTCTCTGTCCCACACACTCTCCTCTCTCTCTCTCCCACACACTCTGCTCTCTCTCCCTCTCCCACACACTCTGCTCTCTCTATCTCTCTGTCCCACACGCTCTCCTCTCTCTCTCTCTCACCCACACACTCTCTTCTCTCTCCCTCCCACACACGCTCTTCTCACTCTCTCCACACACTATCCTCTCTCCCTCACAGTCCCCCCTGTCTCTCACACACACACGCTCTCCACTCTCTCTCTCCCACATAGTCTCCTCTCTCTCTCTCTCTCCCACATGCTCTCCTCTCTCTCTCCCACATGCTCGTCTCTCTCTCCTCTCCCACACGCTCTATTCTCTCTTTCTCTCGCACACGCTCTGCTCTCTCTCTCTCCCTCTAGCACACACTCTAATCTCAATCTCTCTTTCCCAAACAGTCTCCTCTCTCTCTCTCTCTTTCCCACACACTCTCCTCTCTCTCACTCGCTTTTTCCCACACACTCACTTCTCTCTCTCTCCCACACACTCTCTTCTCTCTCTCTCCCACACACTCTCTTCTCTCTCTCTCCCACACACTCTCCTCTCTCTCTCTCTCTCTCTCTCCCACACACTCTCCTCTCTCTCTCTCTCCCACACACTCTCCTCTCTACCACACACTGTCCTCTCTCTCTCTCGCACACACTCTCATCTCTCTCTATCCCACACACTCTCCTCTCTCTCTCTCCCACACACTCTCCTCTCTCTCTCTCTGACACACACGCTCTCCTCCTTCTCTCTCCCAAACGCTCTCCTCTCCTCTCTCTCTCCCACACGATCTCCTCTCTCTCTCTCTCCAACACTCTCTCCTGTCTCTCTCTCGCCCGCATGCTCTGCTCTCTCTCTCTCCCTCACGCTCTCATCCATCTCTCCCTCCCTCTCACGCTCTCCTCTCTCACTCTCTCCCTGACGCACTCCTCTCTCTCTCTCCCACACACTCTCCTCTCTCCCCACACGCTCTCCTGTCTCTCTCTCTCTCCCACACGCTCTCCTCTCTCTGTCTCCAACATGGTCTCCTCTCTCTCTCTATCCCATATGCTCTCCTCTCTCTCTCTCTCCCACATGCTCTCCTCTCTTTCTCTCTCCCACATGCTCTCCTCTCTCTCCCACTCGCTCATCCTCTCTCTCTCTCTCCCACTCCCTCTCCTCTCTCTCTCCCACTCGCTTACCTCTCACTCTCTCCCACTCACTTGCCTCTCACTCTCTCCCACACGCTCTCCTATCTCTCTCTCCCACTCGCTTACCTCTCACTCTCTCCCACTCACTTGCCTCTCACTCTCTCCCACACGCTCTCCTATCTCTCTCTCCCACACGCTCTCCTCTCTGTCTCTCACACACTCTCCTCTCTCTATCTCTCCCACACACTCTCTTCTCTCTCTCACTCCCACATGCTCTCTTCTCTCTCTCCCACACGCTCTCTCTCTCCCATATGCTCTCCTCTCTCTATCTCCCCCACACGCTCTCCTCTCTCTCTCTCCCACACACTCTCCTCTCCCTCTCTCTCGCACACACTCTCCTCTCTCTCTCTCTCCCACACACTCTCCTATCTCTCTCTCTCCCACACACTCTCCTATCTCTCTCTCTCCCACACACTCTCCTATCTCTCTCTCCCCCACACACTCTCCTCTCTCTCTCCAACACACACTCCTCTCTCTCTCTCTCCCACACACTCTCCTCTCTCTCTCTCTCCCACACACTGTCTTCTCTCTCTCTCTTCCCCACACACTCTCCTCTCTCTCTCTCTCTGACACACATGCTCTCCTCACTCGCTCTCTCCCACACGCCCTTCTCTCTCTCTCCCACATGCTCTCCTCTCTCTCTCTCTCCCACACGCTTTCCTCTCTCTCTCTCCCACACGCTCTCCTCTCTCTCTCTCCCACACACTCTCCTCTCTCTCTCCCTCACACTCTCTTCTCTCTCTCTCCCACACACTCTCCTCTCTCTCTCTCTCCCACATGCTGTCCTCTCTCTCTCTCTCTCCCCCACACGCTCATCTCTCTCCTCTCCCACACGCTCTCCTCTCTCTTTCTCTCCCACAAACTCTCCTCTCTCTCTCTCCCACACACTCTCATCTCTCACTCTACAACACACTCTCCTCTCTCTCTCTACAACACACTCTCCTCTCTCTCTCTCCCAAACACTCTCTTTTCTCTCTCTCTCTGACACACACGCTCTCCTCCTTCTCTCTCCCACAAGCTCTCCTCTCCTCCCTCTCTCTCCCACACGATCTCCCCTCTCTCTCTCTCCCACACGATCTCCTCTCTCTCTCTCCCACACGATCTCCTCTCTCTCTCTCCAACATGCTCTCCTCTATCTCTCTCTCCCACATACTCTCCTCTCTCTCTGTCTCCCACATGCTCTCCTCTCTCTCTCTCTCCCCCTCATGCTCTCCTATCTCCCTCTCACGCTCTCCTCTCTCTCTCTCTCCCTCATGCTCTCCTCCCTCTCTCTCTCCCACACGCTCTCCTGTCTCTCTCTCCCACACGCACTCCTCTCCCTCTCTCTCCCACATGCTATCTCTCTCTCTCCCACATATTCTCCTCTCTCTCTCTCTCCCACACGTAATACTCTCTCTCTCCCACTCGCTCATACTCTCTCTCTCTCCCACACACTCCGCTCTCTCTTTCTCTCTCTGACACACATGCTCTTCTCTTTCTCTCTCTGACATGCTCTCCTCTTTTCTCTCTCTCTCTCCCACATGCTCTCCGCTCTCTCTCTCTCCCACACGCTCGTCTCTCTCTCTCTCTAACACAGGCTCTGCTTTCCCTCTCCCTCCCTCACGCTCGCCTCTCTCTCTCTCTCCCACACACTCTCCGCTCTCTCTCGCTCCCACACACTCTCCTCTCTCTCTCTCTCCCACACACTCTCCTCTCTCACTGTGACACACACGCTCTCCTCTCCTCTCTCTCTCACACATGCTATCCTTTCTCTCTAACTCCCACTCGCTCCCCTCTCTCTTCCAGACGTTCTCCTCTCCCTCTCTCCCACACGCTCACCTCTCTCTTTCCCGCCCGCTCTCCTCTCTCTCTCCCACACGCTCTCCTCTCTCTCTCCCACATGCTTTCCTCTCTCTCTCTCACACACGCTCTCCTCTCTCTCTCTCCCACACGCTCTCCTCTCTCTCTCTCCCACACGCCCTCCTCTCTCTCCCACACGCTCTCCTCTATTCTCTCTCTTGTCCACATGCTCTCCTCTCTCTCTCTCTCTGCCACACGCTTTGCTCTCTGTCTCTCTCCGCCACACGCTCTCCTCTCTCTCTCTCTGCAACACGCTCTCCTCTCTTCTCTCTCTCTGCCACACGCTCTCCTCTCTCTTTCTCTCCCACACGATCTTCTCTCTCTCTCTCACCCACATGCTATCCTCTCTCTCTCTCCCACACGCTCGTCTCTCTCTCTCTCTCCCAAACACTCTCCTCTCTCTCTCTCTCCCACACACTCTCCTCTCTCTCTCTCCCCCCACACACTCTCCTCTCTCTCTCTCCCACACACTCTCCTCTCTCTCTCTCTCCCACACACTCTCCACTCTCTCTCTCTCTCCCACACACTCTCCTCTCACTCTCTGTCCCACACACTTTCCTCTCTCTCTCTCCCACACACTCTCCTCTCTCTCTCTCTCTCCCACACACTCTCCTCTCTGTCTCCGCCACACACTCTCCTCTCTCTCTCTCACCCACATGCTCTCCTCTCTCTCTCTCTCCCACACACTCTCCTCTCTCTCTCTCTCTCCCACACACTCTCCTTTCTCTGTCTCTGACACACACGCTCTCCTTCTCTCTCCCACAAGCTCTCCTCTCCTCCCTCTATCTCCCCCACGATCTGCTCTCTCTCTCTCTCCCACACGATCTCCTCTCTCTCTCTCCCACACGATCTCCTCTCTCTCTCTCCCACATGCTCTCCTCTATCTCTCTCCCCCTCATGCTCTCCTCTCTCCATCTCTCCCTCTCATGCTCTCCTCCCTCTCTCTCTCCCACACGCTGGCCTCTCTCTCTCTCAAACACTCTCTTCTCTCTCTCCCACAGACTCTCCTCTCTCTCGCCCCCACATGCTCTCGTCTCTTTCTCTCTCTGTCCCACACACTCTCTTCTCTCTCTCTCCCACACACTCTGCTCTCTCTCCCTATCCCACACACTCTCCTCTCTCTATCTCTCAGTCCCACACGCTCTCCTCTCTCTCTCTCTCACCCACACAACTCTCTTCTCTCTCTCCCACACATGCTCATCTCACTCTCTCCCACAAACTCTCCTCTCTCCCTCACAGTCCCCCCTGTCTCTCACACACACACGCTCTCCTCTCTCTCTCTCCCACATAGTTTCCTCTCTCTCTCTCTCTCTCCCACATGCTCTCCTCTCTCTCTCCCACATGCTCGTCTCTCTCTCCTCTCCCACACGCTCTATTCTCTCTATCTCTCGCACACGCTCTGCTCTCTCTCTCTCCCTCTAGAACACACTCTAATCTCAATCTCTCTTTCCCAAACACTCTCCTCTCTCTCTCTTTCTTTCCCACACACTCTCCACTCTCTCACTCGCTTTTTCCCACACACTCTCTTCTCTCTCTCTCCCACACACTCTCTTCTCTCTCTCTCCCACACACTCTCTTCACTCTCTCTCCCACACACTCTCCTCTCTCTCTCTCTCCCACACACTCTCCTCTCTCTCTCTCTCTCCCACACACTCTCCTCTCTCTCTCTCACACACACTCTCCTCTCTCTCTCTCCCACACACTCTCCTCTCTCTCTTTCTCTCCCACACACTCTCCTCTCTCTCTTTCTCCCACACACTCTCCTCTCTCTCTCTCTCACACACTCTCCTCTCTCTCTCTCTCTCTCACACACTCTCCTCTCTCTCTCTCTCCCACACGCACTCTCCTCTCTCTCTCTCTCTCCCACACACTCTCCTCTCTCTCTCTCCCACACACTCTCCTCTCTCTCTCTCCCACACACTCTCCTCTCTCTCTCTCTCTCCCACACACTCTCCTCTCTCTCTCTCTCCCACACACTCTCCTCTCTCTCTCCCTCCCACACACTCTCCTCTCTCACTCTCTCCCACACACTCCCCTCTCTCTCTCTCACTCCCACACACTCTCCTCTCTCTCTCTCTCTCCCACACACTCTCTTCTCTCTCTCTGCCACATACTCTCCTCTCTCTCTCTCCCACACACTGTCCTCTCGCTATCTCTCCCACACACTCTCCTCTCTCTATCTCTCCCACACACTCTCTTCTCTCTCTCACTCTCTCGCCCACACACTCTCCTCTCTCTCTTTCCCACATACTCTCCTCTATATCCCTCCCACACACTCTCCTCTCTCTCTCTCTCTGACACACACGCTCTCCTCTCCTCTCCCACACGCTCTCCTATCCTCTCTCACTCTCGCACACACTCTCCTTTCCTCTCTCTCTCTCCCACACACTCTCCTTTCCCTCTGCCACATGCTCTCCTCTCTCTCTCACACACACTCTCCTCTCTCTCTCTCTCCCACACACTCTCCTCTCTCTCTCTCTCTCCCTCCCTCCCACACACTCTCCTCTCTCTCTCTCCCACACACTCTCCGCTCCCTCTCTCTCGCACACACTCTCCTCTCTCTCTCTCCCACACACTCTCCACTCTCTCTCTCTCCCGCACACTCTCCAGTCTCTCTCTCTCCCACACACTCTCCTATCTCTCTCTCTCCCACACACTCTCCTATCTCTCTCTCTCCCACACACTCTCTTCTCTCTCTCACACACAGACTCCTCTCTCTCTCTCTCCCCCACACTCTCCTCTCTCTCTCCAACACACGCTCCTCTCTCTCTCTCTCCCACACACTGTCTTCTCTCTCTCTCTCCCCCACACACTCTCCTCTCTCTCTCTCTCTGACATACACTCTCTCCTCTCTCGCTCTCTCCCACACGATCACCTCTCTCTCTCTCTCCAACACTCTCTCCTGTCTCTCTCTCGCCCACACGCTCTCTCCCTCACGCTCTCATCTCTCTCTCCCTACCTCTCATGCTCTCCTCTCTCACTCTGTCCCTGACGCACTCCTCTCTCTCTCTCCTACACGCTGTCCTCTCTCTCCCACACGCTCTCCTGTCTCTCTCTCTCTCCCACACACTCTCCTCTCTCTGTCTCCAACACGGTCTCCTCTCTCTCTATCCCACATGCTCTCCTCTCTCTCTCTATCCCACATGCTCTCCTCTCTCTCTCTCTCCCACATGCTCTCCTCTCTTTGTCTCTCCCACAAGTTCTCCTCTCTCTCCCACTCGCTCATCCTCTCTCTCTCTCTCCCACTCCCTCTCCTCTCTCTCTCCCACTCGCTTACCTCTCACTCTCTCCCACTCACTTGCCTCTCACTCTCTCCCACACGATCTCCCCTCTCTCTCTCCCACACGCTCTCCTCTCTCTCTCTCTCACACACTCTCCTCTCTCTATCTCTCCCACACACTCTCTTCTCTCTCTCACTCCCACATGCTCTCTTCTCTCTCCCACACGCTCTCCTCTCTCTCTCCCACATGCTCTCCGCTCTCTCTCTCTCCCACACGCTCTCCTCTCTCTCTCTCCCACACGCTCTCCTCTCTCTCTCTCCCACACACTCTCCTCTCTCTCTCTCTCTCTCCCTCACACTCTCTTCTCTCTCTCTCCCACACACTCTCTTCTCTCTCTCTCCCACACACTCTCCTCTCTCTCCCTCTCCCACACACTCTCCTCTCTCTATCTCTCTCTCCCACATGCTCTCATCTCTCTCTCTCTCTCCCACATACTCTGTCTCTCTCCCACACACTCACTCTCCCACACACTCTCCTCTCTCTTCCTCATACTGTCCCCAGTCTCTCTCACACACACATGCTCTCCTCTCTCTCTCTCCCACATGGTCTCCTCTCTCTCACTCTGTCTCTCCCACACGCTCTCCTCTCTCTTTATCTCCCACACACTCTCCTCTCTCTCATTATCCCACACACTCTCCTCTCTCTCTCTCTCCCACACACTCTCATCTCTCTCTCTACAACACAGTCTCCTCTCTCTCTCTCCCACACACTCTCTTTTCTCTCTCTCTGACACACACGCTCTCCTCCTTCTCTCTCCCACAAGCTCTCCTCTCCTCCCTCTCTCTCCCACACGATCTCCACTCTCTCTCTCTCCCACACGATCTCCTCTCTCTCTCTCCCCACACGATCTCCTCTCTCTCTCTCCCACACGCTCTCCTCTCTCAATCTCCCACATGCTCTCCTCTATCTCTCTCTCCCACATGCTCTCCTCTCTCTCTGTCTCCCACATGCTCTCCTCTCTCTCTCTCCCTCTCATGCTCTCCTCTCTCTCTCTCTCCCTCTCACGCTCTCCTCTCTCTCTCTCCCTCACGCTCTCCTCCCTCCCTCTCTCCCACATGCTCTCCTGTCTCTCTCTCCCACACGCACTCCTCTCCCTCTCTCTCCCACATGCTATCTCTCTCTCTCCCACATATTCTCCTCTCTCTCTCTCTCCCACACGTAATCCTCTCTCTCTCCCACTCGCTCATACTCTCTCTCTCTCCCACACACTCCGCTCTCTCTTTCTCTCTCTGACACACATGCTCTCCTCTTTCTCTCTCCGACATGCTCTCCTCTTTTCTCTCTCTCTCCCACATGCTGTCCGCTCTCTCTCTCTCTCCCACACGCTCGTCTCTCTCTCTCTCTAACACACGCTCTGCTTTCCCTCTCTCTCCCTCACGCTCGCCTCTGTCTCTCTCTCCCACACACTCTCCTCTCTCTCTCTCTCCCACACACTCTCCTCTCTCTCTCCCACACACTCTCCTCTCTCACTCTGACACACACGCTCTCCTCTCCTCTCTCTCTCCCACATGCTATCCTTTCTGTCTCCCACACATTATCCTCTCTCTTCCACACGTTCTCCTCTCTCTGTATCCGACACGCTCACCTCTCTCTTTCCCACACGCTCTCCTCTCTCTCTCCCACATGCTTTCCTCTCTCTCTCCCACATGCTTTCCTCTCTCTCTCTCCCACACGCTCTCCTCTCTCTCTCTCCCACACGCTCTCCTCTCTCTCTCTCCCACACGCTCTCCTCTCTTCTCTCTCTTGCCCACATGCTCTCCTCGCTCTCTCTCTGCCACACGCTCTCCTCTCTCTCTCTCTGCCACACGCTCTCCTCTCTCTCTCTCTGCATCTCGCTCTCCACTCTTCTCTCTCTCTGCCACATGCTCTCCTCTCTCTTTCTCTCCCACAGGCTCTCCTCTCTCTCTCTCACCCACATGCTCTCCTCTCTCTCTCTCCCACACACTCTCCTCTCTCTCTCTCTCTCCCACACACTCTCCTTTCTCTCTCTCTGACACACACGCTCTCCTCCTTCTCTCTCCCACATGCTCTCCTCTCCTCCCTCTCTCTCCCACACGATCTGCTCTCTCTCTCTCTCCCACATATTCTCCTCTCTCTCTCTCCCACACGTAATCCTCTCTCTCTCCCACTCGCTCATACTCTCTCTCTCTCCCACACACTCCGCTCTCTCTTTCTCTCTCTGACACACATGCTCTTCTCTTTCTCTCTCTGACATGCTCTCCTCTTTTCTCTCTCTCTCTCCCACATGCTCTCCGCTCTCTCTCTCTCCCACACGCTCGTCTCTCTCTCTCTCTAACACAGGCTCTGCTTTCCCTCTCTCTCCCTCACGCTCGCCTCTCTCTCTCTCTCCCACACACTCTCCTCTCTCTCTCTCTCCCACACACTCTCCTCTCTCTCTCTCTCCCACACACTCTCCTCTCTCACTGTGACACACACGCTCTCCTCTCCTCTCTCTCTCACACATGCTATCCTTTCTCTCTAACTCCCACTCGCTCCCCTCTCTCTTCCAGACGTTCTCCTCTCCCTCTCTCCCACACGCTCACCTCTCTCTTTCCCACACGCTCTCCTCTCTCTCTCCCACACGCTCTCCCTCTCTCTCTCCCACATGCTTTCCTCTCTCTCTCTCACACACGCTCTCCTCTCTCTCTCTCCCACACGCTCTCCTCTCTCTCTCCCACACGCTCTCGTCTCTCTCCCACACGCTCTCCTCTATTCTCTCTCTTGTCCACATGCTCTCCTCTCTCTCTCTCTGCCACACTCTCTGCTCTCTCTCTCTCTCTGCCACACGCTCTCCTCTCTCTCTCTCTGCAACACGCTCTCCTCTCTTCTCTCTCTCTGCCACACGCTCTCCTCTCTCTTTCTCTCCCACATGATCTCCTCTCTCTCTCTCACCCACATGCTCTCCTCTCTCTCTCCCACACACTCTCCTCTCTCTCTCTCTCCCACACACTCTCCACTCTCTCTCTCCCACACACTCTCCTCTCACTCTCTCTCCCACACACTCTCCTCTCTGCCTCTCTCTCCCACACACTCTCCTCTCTCTCTCTCTCTCCCACACACTCTCCTCTCTGTCTCCGCCACACACTCTCCTCTCTCTCTCTCACCCACATGCTCTCCTCTCTCTCTCTCTCCCACACACTCTCCTCTCTCTCTCTCTCTCTCTCCCACACACTCTCCTTTCTCTCTCTCTGACACACACGCTCTCCTTCCTCTCTCTCCCACAAGCTCTCCTCTCCTCCCTCTCTCTCCCACACGATCTGCTCTCTCTCTCTCTCCCACACGATCTCCTCTCTCTCTCTCCCACATGCTCTACTCTATCTCTCTCCCCCTCATGCTCTCCTCTCTCCCTCTCTCCCTCTCATGCTCTCCTCCCTCTCTCTCTCCCACACGCTCGCCTCTCTCTCTCTCAAACACTCTCTTCTCTCTCTCCCACAGACTCTCCTCTCTCTCTCCCCCACATGCTCTCGTCTCTTTCTCTCTCTGTCCCACACACTCTCCTCTCTCTCTCTCCCACACACTCTGCTCTCTCTCCCTATCCCACACACTCTCCTCTCTCTATCTCTCAGTCCCACATGCTCTCCTCTCTCTCTCTCTCTCACCCACACACTCTCTTCTCTCTCTCCCACACATGCTCTTCTCACTCTCTCCCACAAACTCTCCTCTCTCCCTCACAGTCCCCCCTGTCTCTCACACACACACGCTCTCCTCTCTCTCTCTCCCACACAGTATCCTCTCTCTCTCTCTCTCTCCCACATGCTCTCCTCTCTCTCTCCCACATGCTCATCTCTCTCTCCTCTCCCACACGCTCTTTTCTCTCTATCTCTCGCACACGCTCTGCTCTCTCTCTCTCCCTCTAGAACACACTCTAATCTCAATCTCTCTTTCCCAAACACTCTCCTCTCTCTCTCTCTCTTTCCCACACACTCTCCACTCTCTCACTCGCTTCTTCCCACACACTCTCTTCTCTCTCTCTCCCACAAAATCTCTTCTCTCTCTCTCCCACACACTCTCTTCTCTCTCTCTCCCACACACGCTCCTCTCTCTCTCTCTCTCTCCCAAACACTCTCCTATCTCTCTCTCTCCCACACACTCTCCTCTCTCTCTCTCCCACACACTCTCCTCTCTCTCTCTCCCACACACTCTCCTCTCTCTCTCTCTCCCACACACTCTCCTCTCTCTTTCTCTCTCCCACACACTCTCCTCTCTCTCTTTCTCTCCCACACACTCCCCTCTCTCTCTCTCCCACACACTCTCCTCTCTCTCTCTCTCTCTCACACACTCTCCTCTCTCTCTCTCTCCCACACACACTCTCCTCTCTCTCTCTCTCTCCCACACACTCTCCTCTCTCTCTCTCTCCCACACACTCTCCTCTCTCTCTCTCTATCCCACACACTCTCCTCTCTCTCTCTCTCCCACACACTCTCCTCTCTCTCTCTCTCTCTCCCACACACTCTCCTCTCTCTCTCTCTCCCACACACTCTCCTCTCTCTCTCTCCCACACACTCTCCTCTCTCTCTCTCTCCCACACACTCCCCCTCTCTCTCTCTCTCTCCCACACACTCTCCTCTCTCTCTCTCTCTCCCACACACTCTCTTCTCTCTCTCTGCCACATACTCTCCTCTCTCTCTCTCCCACACACTGTCCTCTCGCTATCTCTCCCACACACTCTCCTCTCTCTATCTCTCCCACACACTCTCTTCTCTCTCTCACTCTCTCGCCCACACACTCTCCTCTCTCTCTTTCCCACATACTCTCCTCTATATCTCTCCCACACACTCTCCCTCTCTCTCTCTCTCTGACACACACGCTCTCCTCTCCTCTCCCACACGCTCTCCTTCCTCTCTCTCTCTCGCACACACTCTCCTTTCCTCTCTCTCTCTCCCTCTCTCCCACACACTCTCCTCTGTCTCTCTCCCACACACTCTCCGCTCCCTCTCTCTCGCACACACTCTCCTCTCTCTCTCTCTCCCACACACTCTCCACTCTCTCTCTCTCCCACACACTCTCCAGTCTCTCTCTCTCCCACACACTCTCCTATCTCTCTCTCTCCCACACACTCTCCTATCTCTCTCTCTCCCACAAACTCTCTTCTCTCTCTCACACACAGACTCCTCTCTCTCTCTCTCCCCCACACTCTCCTCTCTCTCCTCCAACACACTCTCCTCTCTCATATCCCACACACTCTCCTCTCTCTCTCTCTCCCACACACTGTCTTCTCTCTCTCTCTCCCCCACACACTCTCCTCTCTCTCTCTCTCTGACACACACTCTCTCCTCTCTCGCTCTCTCCCACACGATCACCTCTCTCTCTCTCTCCAACACTCTCTCCTGTCTCTCTCTCGCCCACACGCTCTCTCCCTCACGCTCTCATCTCTCTCTCCCTACCTCTCACGCTCTCCTCTCTCACTCTCTCCCTGATGCACTCCTCTCTCTCTCTCCTACACGCTCTCCTCTCTCTCCCACACGCTCTCCTGTCTCTCTCTCTCTCCCACACACTCTCCTCTCTCTGTCTCCAACACGGTCTCCTCTCTCTCTATCCCACATGCTCTCCTCTCTCTCTCTATCCCACATGCTCTCCTCTCTCTCTCTATCCCACATGCTCTCCTCTCTCTCTCTCTCCCACATGCGCTCCTCTCTTTGTCTCTCCCACAAGTTCTCCTCACTCTCCCACTCGCTCATCCTCTCTCTCTCTCTCCCACTCCCTCTCCTCTCTCTCTCCCACTCGCTTACCTCTCACCTCTCTCCCACTCACTTGCCTCTCACTCTCCCCCACACGATCTCCCCTCTCTCTCTCCCACACGCTCTCCTCTCTCTCTCTCTCACACACTCTCCTCTCTCTATCTCTCCCACACACTCTCTTCTCTCTCTCACTCCCACATGCTCTCTTCTCTCTCCCACACGCTCTCCTCTCTCTCTCCCACATGCTCTCCGCCCTCTCTCTCTCCCACACGCTCTCCTCTCTCTCTCTCCCACACGCTCTCCTCTCTCTCTCTCCCATACACTCTCCTCTCTCTCTCTCTCTCCCACATGCTCTCATCTCTCTCTCTCTCTCCCACATACTCTCTCTCTCTCCCACACACTCACTCTCCCACACACTCTCCTCTCTCTTCCTCATACTGTCCCCAGTCTCTCTCACACACACATGCTCTCCTCTCTCTCTCTCCCACATGGTCTCCTCTCTCTCACTCTGTCTCTCCCACACGCTTTCCTCTCTCTTTATCTCCCACACACTCTCCTCTCTCTCATTATCCCACACACTCTCCTCTCTCTCTCTCTCCCACACACTGTCATCTCTCTCTCTACAACACAGTCTCATCTCTCTCTCTCTCTCCCACACACTCTCTTTTCTCTCTCTCTGACACACACGCTCTCCTCCTTCTCTCTCCCACAAGCTCTCCTCTCTCTCTGTCTCCCACATGCTCTCCTCTCTCTCTCTCCCTCTCATGCTCTCCTCTCTCTCTCTCTCTCCCTCTCACACTCTCCTCTCTCTCTCTCCCTCACGCACTCCTCCCTCCCTCTCTCCCACATGCTCTCCTGTCTCTCTCTCCCACACGCACTCCTCTCCCTCTCTCTCCCACATGCTATCTCTCTCTCTCTCCCACATATTCTCCTCTCTCTCTCTCTCCCACACGTAATCCTCTCTCTCTCCCACTCGCTCATACTCTCTCTCTCTCCCACACACTCCGCTCTCTCTTTCTCTCTCTGACACACATGCTCTCCTCTTTCTCTCTCCGACATGCTCTCCTCTTTTCTCTCTCTCTCCCACATGCTCTCCGCTCTCTCTCTCTCCCACACGCTCGTCTCTCTCTCTCTAACACACGCTCTGCTTTCCCTCTCTCTCCCTCACGCTCGCCTCTGTCTCTCTCTCCCACACACTCTCCTCTCTCTCTCTCTCCCACACACTCTCCTCTCTCTCTCCCACACACTCTCCTCTCTCACTCTGACACACACGCTCTCCTCTCCTCTCTCTCTCCCACATGCTATCCTTTCCATCTCCCACACATTCTCCTCTCTCTTCCACACGTTCTCCTCTCTCTGTATCCCACACGCTCACCTCTCTCTTTCCCACACGCTCTCCTCTCTCTCTCCCACATGCTTTCCTCTCTCTCTCCCACATGCTTTCCTCTCTCTCTCCCACATGCTTTCCTCTCTCTCTCTCCCACACGCTCTCCTCTCTCTCTCTCCCACACACTCTCCTCTCTCTCTCCCCCACATGCTCTCGTCTCTCTGTCTCTCTGTCCCACACACTCTCCTCTCTCTCTCTCCCACACACTCTGCTCTCTCTCCCTCTCCCACACACTCTGCTCTCTCTATCTCTCTGTCCCACACGCTCTCCTCTCTCTCTCTCTCACCCACACACTCTCTTCTCTCTCCCTCCCACCACGCTCTTCTCACTCTCTCCACACACTATCCTCTCTCCCTCACAGTCCCCCCTGTCTCTCACACACACACGCTCTCCACTCTCTCTCTCCACATAGTCTCCTCTCTCTCTCTCTCTCTCCCACATGCTCTCCTCTCTCTCTCCCACATGCTCGTCTCTCTCTCCTCTCCCACACGCTCTATTCTCTCTTTCTCTCGCACACGCTCTGCTCTCTCTCTCTCCCTCTAGCACACACTCTAATCTCAATCTCTCTTTCCCAAACAGTCTCCTCTCTCTCTCTCTCTTTCCCACACACTCTCCTCTCTCTCACTCGCTTTTTCCCACACACTCACTTCTCTCTCTCTCCCACACACTCTCTTCTCTCTCTCTCCCACACACTCTCCTCTCTCCCCACACGCTCTCCTGTCTCTCTCTCTCTCCCACACGCTCTCCTCTCTCTGTCTCCAACATGGTCTCCTCTCTCTCTCTATCCCATATGCTCTCCTCTCTCTCTCTCTCCCACATGCTCTCCTCTCTTTCTCTCTCCCACTCCCTCTCCTCTCTCTCTCCCACTCGCTTACCTCTCACTCTCTCCCACTCACTTGCCTCTCACTCTCTCCCACACGCTCTCCTATCTCTCTCTCCCACTCGCTTACCTCTCACTCTCTCCCACTCACTTGCCTCTCACTCTCTCCCACACGCTCTCCTATCTCTCTCTCCCACACGCTTCTCCTCTCTCTCTCTCACACACTCTCCTCTCTCTATCTCTCCCACACACTCTCTTCTCTCTCTCACTCCCACATGCTCTCTTCTCTCTCTCCCACATGCTCTCTCTCTCCCATATGCTCTCCTCTCTCTATCTCCCCCACACGCTCTCCTCTCTCTCTCTCCCACACACTCTCCTCTCCCTCTCCTCTCGCACACACTCTCCTCTCTCTCTCTCTCCCACACACTCTCCTATCTCTCTCTCTCCCACACACTCTCCTATCTCTCTCTCTCCCACACACTCTCCTATCTCTCTCTCCCCCACACACTCTCCTCTCTCTCTCCAACACACACTCCTCTCTCTCTCTCTCCCCACACACTCTCCTCTCTCTCTCTCTCCCACACACTGTCTTCTCTCTCTCTCTTCCCCACACACTCTCCTCTCTCTCTCTCTCTGACACACATGCTCTCCTCACTCGCTCTCTCCCACACGCTCTTCTCTCTCTCTCCCACATGCTCTCCTCTCTCTCTCTCTCCCACACGCTTTCCTCTCTCTCTCTCCCACACGCTCTCCTCTCTCTCTCTCCCACACACTCTCCTCTCTCTCTCTCTCCCTCACACTCTCTTCTCTCTCTCTCCCACACACTCTCCTCTCTCTCCCTCTCCCACACACTCTCCTCTCTCTATCTCTCTCTCCCACATGCTCTCCTCTCTCTCTCTCACACACACTCTCCTCTCTCTATCTCTCCCACACACTCTCTTCTCTCTCTCTCCCACATACTCTCTCTCTCTCCCACACACTCTCTCTCCCACACACTCTCCTCTCTCTTCCTCATACTGTCCCCTGTCTCTCTCACACACACATGCTCTCCTCTCTCTATCTCCAACACGCTCTCCTCTCTCTTCCACACGTTCTCCTCTATCTCTCTCCCACATGCTTTCCTCTCTCTCTCCCACATGCTTTCCTCTCTCTCTCTCCCACACGCTCTCCTCTCTCTCTCTCCCACACGCTCTCCTCTCTCTCTCTCTCTGCCACACGCTCTCCTCTCTCTCTCTCTGCAACACTCTTTCCTCTCTTCTCTCTCTCTGCCACACGCTCTCCTCTCTCTTTCTCTCCCACATGCTCTCCTCTCTCTCTCTCATCCACATCCTCTCCTCTCTCTCCCTCCCACACACTTGCCTCTCTCTTTCTCTCTCCCACACATGCTCCTTTCTCTCTATCTGACACACACGCTCTCCTCCTTCTCTCTCTCACAAGCTCTCCTCTCCTCCCTCTCTCTCCCACACGATCTGCTCTCTCTCTCTCCCACATGATCCCCTCTCTCTGTCTCCCACACGATCTCCTCTCTCTCTCTCCCACATGCTCCCCTCTATCTCTCTCTCCCTCTCATGCTATCCTCTCTCCCTCTCTCCCTCTCATGCTCTCCTCTCTCTCTCTCTCCCTCTCACGCTCTCCTCTCTCTCTCTCCCTCACGCTCTCCTCCCTCTCTCTCTCCCACACACTCGCCTCTCTCTCAAACGCTCTCTTCTCTCTCTCCCACACACTCTCCTCTCTTATCCCCCACATGCTCTCGTCTCTCTCTCTCTCTGTCCCACACACTCTCCTCTCTCTCTCTCCCACACACTCTGCTCTCTCTACCTTTCCCACACACTCTCCTCTCTCTGTCTCTCTGTCCCACACGCTCTCCTCTCTCTCTCTCTCACCCACACACTCTCCTCTCTCTCTCCCACACACGCTCTTCTCACTCTCTCCCACACACTATCCTCTCTCCCTCACAGTCCCCCCTGTCTCTCACACACACACGCTCTCCTCTCTCTCTCTCCCACATGCTCTCCTCTCTCTCTCCCACATGCTCGTCTCTCTCTGCTCTCCCACACGCTCTATTCACTCTTTCTCTCGCACACGCTCTGCTCTCTCTCTCTCCCTCTAGCACACACTCTAATCTCAATCTCTCTTTCCCAAACAGTCTCCTCTCTCTCTCTCTCTTTCCCACACACTCTCCTCTCTCTCACTCGCTTTTTCCCACACACTCTCTTCTCTCTCTCTCCCACACACTCTCTTCTCTCTCTCTCCCACACACTCTCTTCTCTCTCTCTCCCACACACTCTCTTCTCTCTCTCTCCCACACACTCTCTTATCTCGCTCTCCCACACACTCTCTTATCTCGCTCTCCCACACACTCTCTTATCTCGCTCTCCCATACACTCTCTTCTCTCGCTCTCCCACACACTCTCTTCCCTCGCTCTCCCACACACTCTCTTCTCTCACTCTCCCACACACTCTCTTCTCTCGCTCTCCCACACACTCTCTTCTCTCGCTCTCCCACACACTCTTCTCTCCCTCTCCTACACTCTCCTCTCTCTCTCCCACACACTCTCCTCTCTCTCTCTCTCTCCCACACACTCTCCTCTCTCTCTCTCTCTCCCACACACTCTCCTCTCTCTCTCTCACCCACACACGCTCTTCTCTCTCTCTCTCTCCCACACACTCTCCTCTCTCTCTCTCCCACACACTCTCCTCTCTCTCTCTCTCTCTCCCACACACTCTCCTCTCTCTCTCTCTCTCCGTCACACTCTCCTCTCTCTCTCTCTCTCCCACACAATCTACTCTCTCTCTCTCTCTCCAACACACTCTCCTCTCTCTGTCTCTCTCCCACACACTCTCCTCTCTCTCTCTCCCACAGACTGTCCTCTCGCTATCTCTCCCACACACTCTCCTCTCTCTGTCTCTCTCCCACACACTCTCCTCTCTCTCTCTCCCACACACTCTCCTCTCTCTCTCTCCCACACAATCTCCTCTCTCTCTCTCTCTCTCCCACACACTCTCCTCTCTCTGTCTCTCTCCCACACACTCTCCTCTCTCTCTCTCCCACAGACTGTCCTCTCGCTATCTCTCCCACACACTCTCCTCTCTCTGTCTCTCTCCCACACACTCTCCTCTCTCTCTCGCTCCCACACACTCCCCTCTCTCTCTCTCTCGCACACACTCTCCTCTCTCTCTCTCTCTCCCACACACTCCCCTCTCTCTCTTTCTCTCCCAACACTCTCCTCTCTCTCTCTCCCACACACTGTCCCCTCGCTATCTCTCCCATACACTCTCCTCTCTCTATCTCTCCCACACACTCTCTTCTCTCTCTCACTCTCTCGCCCACACACTCTCCTCTCTCTCTATCCCACATACTCTCCTCTATATCCCTCCCACACACTCTCCTCTCTCTCTCTCTCTGACACACACGCTCTCCAATCCTCTCCAACACGCTCTCCTCTCCTCTCTCTCTCTCCCACACACTCTCCTTTCCTCTCTCTCTCTCCCACACACTCTCCTTTACCTCTGCCACACGCTATCCTCTCTCTCTCACACAAACTCTCCTCTCTCTCTCCCACACACTCTCCTCTCTCTCTCTCTCTCCCACACACTCTCCTCTCTCTCTCTCTCCCACACACTCTCCTCTCTCTCTCTCTCCCAAACACTCTCCTATCTCTCTCTCTCCCACACACTCTCCTCTCTCTCTCTCTCCCACACACTCTCCTCTCTCTCTCTCTCTCCCACACACTCTCCGCTCTCTCTCTCTCTCTCCCACACAATCTCCTCTCTCTCTCTCTCCCACACACTCTCCTCTCTCTCTCTCTATCCTACACAGACTCCACTCTCTCTCTCTCCCCCACACACTCTCTCTGTATAACACAGTCTACTCTCTCTCTCTCCCACACACTCTCCTCTCTCTCTCTGTGACACACACGCTCTCCTCTCTCACTCTCTCCCACACGCTCTTGTCTGCTCTCTCTCTATCCCACATGCTGTCCTCTCCTCTCTCTCTCCCACAACCTCTCCTCTCTCTCTCTCTACCACACACTGGCCTCTCTCTCTCTCGCACACACTCTCATCTCTCTCTATCCCAGACACTCCTCTCTCTCTCTCCCACACACTGTCCTCTCGCTATCTCTCCCACACACTCTCCTCTCTCTCTCTCTCTCTCCCACACACTCTCCTCTCTCTCTCTCTCCCACACACTCTCCTCTCTCTCTCCCTCCCACACACTCTCCTCTCTCTCTCTCTCCCACACACTCTCCTCTCTCTCTCTCTCTCCCACACACTCTCCTCTCTCTCTCTCCCACACACTGCCCTCTCGCTATCTCTCCCATACACTCTCCTCTCTCTATCTCGCCGACACACTCTCTTCTCTCTCTCACTCTCTCGCCCACACACTCTCCTCTCTCTCTATCCCACATACTTACTCTCCTCTATATCCCTCCCACACACTCTCTCCTCTCTCTCTCTCTCTGACACACACGCTCTCCTCTCCTCTCCCACACGCTCTCCTCTCATCTCTCTCTCTCCCACACACTCCCCTTTCCTCTCTCTCTCTCCCACACACTCTCCTTTCCATCTGCCACACGCTCTCCTCTCTCTCTCACACACACTCTCCTCTCTCTCTCTCTCCTACACAGACTCCTCTCTCTCTCTCTGCCCCACACTCTCCTCTCTCACTCCAACACACTCTCCCTCTCTCCCTCTCTCCCACACACTCACCTCTCTTTCTCTCTCCCACACACTGTCTTCTCTCTCTCTCTCCCCCACACACTCGCTCTCTATAACACAGTCTACTTTCTCTCTCTCCCACACACTCTCCTCTCTCTCTCTGTGACACACACGCTCTCCTCTCTCGCTCTCTCCCACACACTCTCGTCTCCTCTCTCTCTATCCCACATGCTGTCCTCTCTTCTCTCTCTCCCACAACCTCTCCTCTCTCTCTCTCTCCCACACGCTCTCCTCTCTCTCTCTCTCTCCCACACACTCTCCTCCTCTCTCTCTCTCTCCCACACACTCTCCTCTCTCTCTCTCCCACACACTGCCCTCTCGCTATCTCTCCCATACACACTCCTCTCTCTATCTCGCCGACACACTCTCTTCTCTCTCTCACTCTCTCGCCCACACACTCTCCTCTCTCTCTATCCCACATACTATCCTCTATATCCCTCCCACACACTCTCTCCTCTCTCTCTCTCTGACACACACGCTCTCCTCTCCTCTCCCACACGCTCTCCTCTCATCTCTCTCTCTCCCACACACTCCCCTTTCCTCTCTCTCTCTCCCACACACTCTCCTTTCCATCTGCCACACGCTCTCCTCTCTCTCTCACACACACTCTCCTCTCTCTCTCTCTCCTACACAGACTCCTCTCTCTCTCTCTGCCCCACACTCTCCTCTCTCACTCCAACACACTCTCCTCTCTCTCTCTCTCCCACACACTCTCCTCTCTTTCTCTCTCCCACACACTGTCTTCTCTCTCTCTCTCCCCCACACACTCGCTCTCTATAACACAGTCTACTTTCTCTCTCTCCCACACACTCTCCTCTCTCTCTCTGTGACACACACGCTCTCCTCTCTCGCTCTCTCCCACACACTCTCGTCTCCTCTCTCTCTATCCCACATGCTGTCCTCTCTTCTCTCTCTCCCACAACCTCTCCTCTCTCTCTCTCTACCACACACTGTCCTCTCTCTCTCTCGCACACACTCTCATCTCTCTCTGTCCCACACACTCTCCTCTCTCTCTCTCCCACACACTCTCCTCTCTCTCTCTCTGACACACACGCTCTCCTCCTTCTCTCTCCCAAACGCTCTTCTCTCCTCTCTCTCTCCCACACGATCTCCTCTCTCTCTCTCTCCAACACTCTCTCCTGTCTCTCTCTTGCCCCACACGCTCTGCTCTCTCTCTCTCCCTCACGCTCTCATCCCTCTCTCCCTCCCTCTCACGCTCTCCTCTCCCACTCTCTCCCTGACGCACTCCTCTCTCTTTCTCTCCCACACACTCTCCTCTCTCCCCACACGCTCTCCTGTCTCTCTCTCTCTCCCACACGCTCTCCTCTCTCTGTCTCCAACACGGTCTCCTCTCTCTCTCTATCCCACATGCTCTCCTCTCTCTCTCTATCCCACCACATGCTCTCCTCTCTCTCTCTCTCCCACATGCTCTCCTCTCTTTCTCTCTCCCACATGCTCTCCTCTCTCTCCCACTCGCTCATCCTCTCTCTCTCTCTCCCACTCCCTCTCCTCTCTCTCTCCCACTCGCTTACCTCTCACTCTCTCCCACTCACTTGCCTCTCACTCTCTCCCACACGCTCTCCTATCTCTCTCTCCCACTCGCTTACCTCTCACTCTCTCCCACTCACTAGCCTCTCACTCTCTCCCACACGCTCTCCTATCTCTATCTCTCCCACACACTCTCTTCTCTCTCTCACTCCCACATGCTCTCTTCTCTCTCTCCCACAGGCTCTCTCTCTCTCCCATATGCTCTCCTCTCTCTATCTCCCCCACTCGCTCATCCTCTCTCTCTCTCCCACACACTCTCCTCTCTCTCCCCTCTCCCACACCACTCTCCTCTCTCTATCTCTCTCCCACATGCTCTCATCTCTCTCTCTCTCTCCCACATTCTCTCTCTCTCCCCCACCACGCTCTCTCTCCCACACACTCTCCTCTCTCTTCCTCATACTGTCCCCTGTCTCTCTCACACACACATGCTCTCCTCTCTCTATCTCCAACACGCTCTCCTCTCTCTTCCACATGTTCTCCTCTCTCTCTCTCCCACATGCTTTCCTCTCTCTCTCCCACATGCTTTCCTCTCTCTCTCTCCCACACGCTCTCCTCTCTCTCTCTCCCACACGCTCTCCTCTCTTCTCTCTCTTGCCCACATGCTCCTCTCTCTCTCTCTCGGCCACACGCTCTCCTCTCTCTCTCTCTGCAACACTCTCTCCTCTCTTCTCTCTCTCTGCCACACGCTCTCCTCTCTCTTTCTCTCCCACATGCTCTCCTCTCTCTCTCTCTCATCCACATCCTCTCCTCTCTCTCCCTCCCACACACTTGCCTCTCTCTTTCTCTCTCCCACACATGCTCCTTTCTCTCTATCTGACACACACCGCTCTCCTCCTTCTCTCTCTCACAAGCTCTCCTCTCCTCCCTCTCTCTCTCACACGATCTGCTCTCTCTCTCTCCCATATGATCCCCTCTCTCTGTCTCCAACACGATCTCCTCTCTCTCTCTCCCACATGCTCTCCTCTATCTCTCTCTCCCCCTCATGCTTTCCTCTCTCCCTCTCTCCCTCTCATGCTCTCCTCTCTCTCTCTCTCCCTCTCACGCTCTCCTCTCTCTCTCTCCCTCACGCTCTCCTCCCTCTCTCTCTCCCACACGCTCGCCTCTCTCTCTCTCAAACGCTCTCTTCTCTCTCTCCCACACACTCTCCTCTCTTCTCCCCCACATGCTCTCGTCTCTCTCTCTCTCTGTCCCACACACTCTCCTCTCTCTCTCTCCCACACACTCTGCTCTCTCTACCTTTCCCACACACTCTCCTCTCTCTGTCTCTCTGTCCCACACGCTCTCCTCTCTCTCTCTCTCACCCACACACTCTCTTCTCTTTCTCTCCCACACACGCTCTTCTCACTCTCTCCCACACACTATCCTCTCTCCCTCACAGTCCCCCCCTGTCTCTCACACACACACGCTCTCCTCTCTCTCTCTCCCACATAGTCTCCTCTCTCTCTCTCTCTCCCACATGCTCACCTCTCTCTCTCCCACATGCTCATCTCTCTCTCCTCTCCCACACGCTCTATTCTCTCTTTCTCCTCGCACACGCTCCTGCTCTCTCTCTCTCCCTCTAGCACACACTCTCATCTCAATCTCTCTTTCCCAAACACTCTCCTCTCTCTCGCTCTCTTTCCCACACACTCTCCTCTCTCTCACTCGCTTTTTCCCACACACTCTCTTCTCTCTCTCTCCCACACACTCTCTTCTCTCTCTCTCCCACACACTCTCTTATCTGGCTCTCCCACACACTCTCTTATCTGGCTCTCCCACACACTCTCTTATCTCGCTCTCCCATACACACTCTTCTCTCACTCTCCCACACACTCTCTTCTCTCGCTCTGCCACACACTCTGCTCTCTCTCTCTCTCTCTCCCACACACTCTCCTCTCTCTCTCTCTCTCCCACACACTCTCCTTTCTCTCTCTCTCCAACGCACTCTCTTATCTCGCTCTCCCACACACTCTCTTATCTCGCTCTCCCATACACACTCTTCTCTCGCTCTCCCACACACTCTCTTCTCTCGCTCTCCCACACACTCTCTTCTCTCACTCTCCCACACATTCTCTTCTATCCCTCTCCTACACACTCTCCTCTCTCTCTGTCCCACACACTCTCCTCTCTCTCTCTCTATACCACACACGCTCTTCTCACTCTCTCCCACACACTCTCCTCTCTCTCTCCAACACACTCTCCTCTCTCTCTCTCTCCCACACACTCTCCTCTCTCTCTCTCTCCCACACACTGTCTTCTCTCTCTCTCTTCCACACACACTCTCCTCTCTCTCTCTCTCTCTGACACACATGCGCTCCTCACTCACTCTCTCCCACACGCTCTCCTCTCTCTCTCCCACATGCTCTCCTCTCTCTCTCTCTCCCACACGCTTTCCTCTCTCTCTCTCCCACACGCTCTCCTCTCTCTCTCTCCCACACGCTCTCCTCACTCGCTCTCTCCCACTCGCTCATCCTCTCTCTCTCTCCCACACACTCTCCTCTCTCTCCCTCTCCCACACACTCTCCTCTCTCTATCTCTCTCCCACATGCTCTCATCTCTCTCTCTCTCTCCCACATTCTCTCTCTCTCCCCCACACGCTCTCTCTCCCACACACTCTCCTCTCTCTTCCTCATACTGTCCCCTGTCTCTCTCACACACACATGCTCTCCTCTCTCTATCTCCAACACGCTCTCCTCTCTCTTCCACACGTTCTCCTCTCTCTCTCTCCCACATGCTTTCCTCTCTCTCTCCCACATGCTTTCATCTCTCTCTCTCCCACACGCTCTCCTCTCTCTCTCTGCCACACGCTCTCCTCTCTCTCTCTCTCTGCCACACACGCTCTTCTCACTCTCTCCCACACACTCTCCTCTCTCCCTCACAGTACCCCCCTGTCTCTCTCACACACACGCGCTCCTCTGTCTCTCTCCCACATAGTCTCCTCTCTCTCTCTCTCTCCCACATGCTCTCCTCTCTCTCTCCCACATGCTCATCTCTCTCTCCTCTCCCACACGCTCTATTCTCTCTTTCTCTCGCACACGCTCTGCTCTCTCTCTCTCCCTCTAGCATACACTCTAAGCTCAATCTAACTTTCCCAAACACTCTCCTCTCTCTCTCTCTCTTTCCCACACTCTCCTCTCTCTCACTCGCTTTTTCCCACACACTCTCTTCTCTCTCCCACACACTCTCTTATCTCGCTCTCCCACACACTCTCTTATCTCGCTCTCCCCATACACTCTCTTCTCTCGCTCTCCCACACACTCTCTTCTCTCGCTCTCCCCACGCACTCTCTTCTCTCGCTCTCCCACGCACTCTCTTCTCTCCCTCTCCTACACAATCTCCTCTCCCTCCCACACACTCTCCTCTCTCTCTCTCTCTCTCCCACACACTCTCCTCTCTCTCTCTCTCTCCCACACACTCCTCTCTCTCTCTCCCACGCACTCTCCTCTCTCTCTCTCTCTCCCACACACTCTCCTCTCTCTCTCTCTCCCACACACTCTCCTCTCTCTATCTCTCCCACACACTCTCTTCTCTCTCTCAGTCCCACATGCTCTCTTCTCTCTCTCAGTCCCACATGCTCTCTTCTCTCTCTCCCACATGCTCTCCTCTCTCTCTCCCACACACTCTCCTCTCTCTCTCTCCCACACACTCTCCTCTCTCTCTCTCTCTCCCACACACTCTCCTCTCTCTCTCTCTATCCCACACACTCTCCTCTCTCTCTCTCTCTCCCACACACTCTCCTCTCTCTCTCTCCCACACACTCTCCTCTCGATCTCTCCCACACACTGTCCTCCTCGCTATGTCTCCCACACACTCTCCTCTCTCTCTCTCTCTCTCACACACTCTCCTCTCTCTCTCTCTCCCACACACTCTCTCCTCTCTCTCTCTCTCCCACACACTCTCCTCTCTCTCTCTCTCCCACACACTCTCCTCTCTCTCTCTCTCTCTCCCACACACTCTCCTCTCTCTCTCTCTCTCCCACACATGCTCCTTTCTCTCCCTCTCCCACACACTCCCTTATCTCGCTCTCCCACACACTCACTTATCTCGCTCTCCCATACTAACTCTTCTCTCGCTCTCCCACACACTCTCTTCTCTCGCTCTCCCCACACACTCTCTGCTCTCACTCTCCCACACACTCTCTTCTATCCGTCTCCTACACACTCTCCTCTCTCTCTCTCCCACACACTCTCCTCTCTCTCCCTCTCCCACGCACTCTCCTCTCTCTCTCTCTCTCCCACACACTCTCCTCTCTCTCTCTCTCCCACACACTCTCCTCTCTCTATCTCTCCCACACACTCTCTTCTCTCTCTCAGTCCCACATGCTCTCTTCTCTGTCTCCCAAACGCTCTACTCTCTCTCTCCCACACACTCTCCTCTCTCTCTCTCTCCCACACAATCTCCTCTCTCTCTCTCTCCCACAAACTCTCCTCTCTCTCTCTCTCCCACACACTCTCCTCTCTCTCTCTCTCCACACACTCTCCTCTCTCTCTCTCTCCCACACACTCTCCTCTCTCTCTCTCTCCACACACTCTCCTCTCTCTCTCTCTCCCACACACTCTCCTATCTCTCTCTCTCTCCCACACACTCTCCTCTCTCTCTCTCTCCCACACACTCTCCTCTCTCTCTCTCTCCCACACACTCTCCTCTCTCTCTCTCTCTCCCACACACTCTCCTCTCTCTCTCTCCCCACACTCTCCTCTCTCTCTCTCCCACACACTGTCCTCTCGCTATGTCTCCCACACACTCTCCTCTCTCTCTCTCTCTCTCACACACTCTCCTCTCTCTCTCTCTCCCACACACTCTCTCCTCTCTCTCTCTCTCCCACACACTCTCCTCTCTCTCTCTCCCACAAACTCTCCTATCTCTCTCTCTCACCCACACACTCTCCTCTCTCTCTCTCCCACACACTGTCCTCTCGCTATCTCTCCCATACACTCTCCTCTCTCTATCTCTCCCACACACTCTCTTCTCTCTCTCACACTCTCGCCCACACACTCTCCTCTCTCTCTATCCCACATACTCTCCTCTATATCCCTCCCACACACACTCTCCTCTCTCTCCCTCTCTGACACACACAATCTCTCCTCTCCTCTCCCACACGCTCTCCTCTCCTCTCTCGTCTCTCCCATGCACTCTCCTTTCCTCTCTCTCTCTCCCACACACTCTCCTTTCCCTCTGCCACACGCTCTCCTCTCTCTCTCACACACGCTCTCCTCTCTCTCTCTCCCACACAATCTCCTCATTCTCTCTCTCCCACACACTCACCTCTCTCTCTCTCTCCCATAAACTCTCCTCTCTCCCTCTCTCCCACACACTCTCCTCTCTCTCCCTCTCCCACACACTCTCCTCTCTCTATCTCTCTCCCACATGCTCTCATCTCTCTCTCTCTCTCCCACATTCTCTCTCACTCCCCCACACGCTCTCTCTCCCACACACTCTCCTCTCTCTTCCTCATACTGTCCCCTGTCTCTCTCACACACACATGCTCTCCTCTCTCTATCTCCAACACGCTCTCCTCTCTCTTCCACACGTTCTCCTCTCTCTCTCTCCCACATGCTTTCCTCTCTCTCTCCCACATGCTTTCCTCTCTCTCTCTCCCACACGCTCTCCTCTCTCTCTCTGCCACACGCTCTCCTCTCTCTCTCTCTCTGCCACACGCTCTCCTCTCTCTCTCTCATCCACATCCTCTCCTCTCTCTCCCTCCCACACACTTGCCTCTCTCTTTCTCTCTCCCACACATGCTCCTTTCTCTCTATCTGACACACACGCTCTCCTCCTTCTCTCTCTCACAATCTCTCCTCTCCTCCCTCTCTCTCTCACACGATCTGCTCTCTCTCTCTCCCACATGATCCCCTCTCTCTGTCTCCCACATGATCTCCTCTCTCTCTCTCCCACATGCTCTCCTCTATCTCTCTCTCCCCCTCATGCTTTCCTCTCTCCCTCTCTCCCTCTCATGCTCTCCTCTCTCTCTCTCTCCCTCTCACGCTCTCCTCTCTCTCTCTCCCTCACGCTCTCCTCCCTCTCTCTCTCCCACACGCTCGCCTCTCTCTCTCTCAAACGCTCTCTTCTCTCTCTCCCACACACTCTCCTCTCTTCTCCCCCACATGCTCCTCGTCTCTCTCTCTCTCTGTCCCACACACTCTCCTCTCTCTCTCTCCCACACACTCTGCTCTCTCTACCTTTCCCGCACACTCTCCTCTCTCTGTCTCTCTGTCCCACACGCTCTCCTCTCTCTCTGTCTCACCCACACACTCTCTTCTCTCTCTCTCCCACACACGCTCTTCTCACTCTCTCCCACACACTATCCTCTCTCCCTCACAGTCCCCCCTGTCTCTCACACACACACGCTCTCCTCTCTCTCTCTCCCACATAGTCTCCCTCTCTCTCTCTCTCTCCCACATGCTCACCTCTCTCTCTCCCACATGCTCATCTCTCTCTCCTCTCCCACACGCTCTATTCTCTCTTTCTCTCGCACACGCTCTGCTCTCTCTCTCCCTCTAGCACACACTCTCATCTCAATCTCTCTTTCCCAAACACTCTCCTCTCTCTCGCTCTCTTTCCCACACACTCTCCTCTCTCTCACTCGCTTTTTCCCACACACTCTCTTCTCTCTCTCTCCCACACACTCTCTTCTCTCTCTCTCCCACACACTCTCTTATCTGGCTCTCCCACACACTCTCTTATCTGGCTCTCCCACACACTCTCTTATCTCGCTCTCCCATACACACTCTTCTCTCACTCTCCCACACACTCTCTTCTCTCGCTCTGCCACACACTCTCTTCTCTCCCTCTCCTACACACTCTCCTCTCTCTCTCCCACACACTCTGCTCTCTCTCTCTCTCTCTCTCCACACACTCTCCTCTCTCTCTCTCTCTCCCACACACTCTCCTTTCTCTCTCTCTCCAACGCACTCTCTTATCTTGCTCTCCCACACACTCTCTTATCTCGCTCTCCCATACACACTCTTCTCTCGCTCTCCCACACACTCTCTTCTCTCGCTCTCCCACACACTCTCTTCTCTCACTCTCCCACACATTCTCTTCTATCCCTCTCCTACACACTCTCCTCTCTCTCTGTCCCACACACTCTCCTCTCTCTCTCTCTATACCACACACGCTCTTCTCACTCTCTCCCACACACTCTCCTCTCTCTCTCCAACACACTCTCCTCTCTCTCTCTCTCCCACACACTGTCTTCTCTCTCTCTCTTCCACACACACTCTCCTCTCTCTCTCTCTCTGACACACATGCGCTCCTCACTCACTCTCTCCCACACGCTCTCCTCTCTCTCTCCCACATGCTCTCCTCTCTCTCTCTCTCCCACACGCTTCCCTCTCTCTCTCTCCCACACGCTCTCCTCTCTCTCTCTCCCACACGCTCTCCTCTCTCTCTCTCCCACACGCTCTCCTCACTCGCTCTCTCCCACTCGCTCATCCTCTCTCTCTCTCCCACACACTCTCCTCTCTCTCCCCTCTCCCACACACTCTCCTCTCTCTATCTCTCTCCCACATGCTCTCATCTCTCTCTCTCTCCCACATTCTCTCTCTCTCCCCCACACGCTCTCTCTCCCACACACTCTCCTCTCTCTTCCTCATACTGTCCCCTGTCTCTCTCACACACACATGCTCTCCTCTCTCTATCTCCAACACGCTCTCCTCTCTCTTCCACACGTTCTCCTCTCTCTCTCTCCCACATGCTTTCCTCTCTCTCTCCCACATGCTTTCATCTCTCTCTCTCCCACACGCTCTCCTCTCTCTCTCTGCCACACGCTCTCCTCTCTCTCTCTCTCTGCCACACACGCTCTTCTCACTCTCTCCCACACACTCTCCTCTCTCCCTCACAGTACCCCCCTGTCTCTCTCACACACACGCGCTCCTCTGTCTCTCTCCCACATAGTCTCCTCTCTCTCTCTCTCTCCCACATGCTCCTCTCTCTCCTCTCCCACACGCTCTATTCTCTCTTTCTCTCGCACACGCTCTGCTCTCTCTCTCTCCCTCTAGCACACACTCTAAGCTCAATCTAACTTTCCCAAACACTCTCCTCTCTCTCTCTCTCTTTCCCACACACTCTCCTCTCTCTCACATCGCTTTTTCCCACCACACTCTCTTCTCTCTCCCCACACACTCTCTTCTCTCTCTCTCCCCACACACTCTCTTATCTCGCTCTCCCACACACTCTCTTATCTCGCTCTCCCATACACTCTCTTCACTCGCTCTCCCACACACTCTCTTCTCTCGCTCTCCCACACACTCTCTTCTCTCGCTCTCCCCACGCACTCTCTTCTCTCCCTCTCCTACACAATCTCCTCTCCCTCCCACACACTCTCCTCTCTCTCTCTCTCTCTCCCACACACTCTCCTCTCTCTCTCTCTCTCCCACACACTCTCCTCTCTCTCTCTCCCACGCACTCTCCTCTCTCTCTCTCTCTCCCACACACTCTCCTCTCGTCTCTCTCTCCCACACACTCTCCTCTCTCTCTCTCTCCCACACACTCTCCTCTCTCTATCTCTCCCACACACTCTCTTCTCTCTCTCAGTCCCACATGCTCTCTTCTCTCTCTCAGTCCCACATGCTCTCTTCTCTCTCCTCCCCCACATGCTCTCCTCTCTCTCTCCCCCACACACTCTCCTCTCTCTCTCTCTCTCCCACACACTCTCCTCTCTCTCTCTCTATCCCACACACTCTCCTCTCTCTCTCTCCCACACACTCTCCTCTCGATCTCTCCCACACACTGTCCTCTCGCTATGTCTCCCACACACTCTCCTCTCTCTCTCTCTCTCTCTCTCACACTCTCCTCTCTCTCTCTCTCCCACACACTCTCTCCTCTCTCTCTCTCTCCCACACACTCTCCTCTCTCTCTCTCTCCCACACACTCTCCTCTCTCTCTCTCTCCCACACACTCTCCTCTCTCTCTCTCTCCCACACACTCTCCTCTCTCTCTCTCTCCCACACACTCTCCTCTCTCTCTCTCTCCCACACACTCTCCTCTCTCTCTCTCCCACACACTGTCCTCTCGCTATGTCTCCCACACACTCTCCTCTCTCTCTCTCTCCCACACACTCTCTCCCTCTCTCTCTCTCTCCCCACACTCTCCTCTCTCTCTCTCCCACAAACTCTCCTATCTCTCTCTCTCACCCACACACTCTCCTCTCTCTCTCTCCCACACACTGTCCTCTCGCTATCTCTCCCATACAATCTCCTCTCTCTATCTCTCCCACACACTCTCTTCTCTCTCTCACACTCTCGCCCACACACTCTCCTCTCTCTCTATCCCACATACTCTCCTCTATATCCCTCCCCACACACTCTCCTCTCTCTCCCTCTCTGACACACACAATCTCTCCTCTCCTCTCCCACACGCTCTCCTCTCCTCTCTCTCTCTCCCACGCACTCTCCTTTCCTCTCTCTCTCTCCCACGCACTCTCCTTTCCCTCTGCCACACGCTCTCCTCTCTCTCTCACACACGCTCTCCTCTCTCTCTCTCTCCCACACAATCTCCTCATCTCTCTCTCCCACACACTCACCTCTCTCTCTCTCTCCCATAAACTCTCCTCTCTCTCTCTCTCCCACACACTCTCCTCTCTCTCCCTCTCCCACACACTCTCCTCTCTCTATCTCTCTCCCACATGCTCTCATCTCTCTCTCTCTCTCCCACATTCTCTCTCACTCCCCCACACGCTCTCTCTCCCACACACTCTCCTCTCTTCCTCATACTGTCCCCCTGTCTCTCTCACACACACATGCTCTCCTCTCTCTATCTCCAACACGCTCTCCTCTCTCTTCCACACGTTCTCCTCTCTCTCTCTCCCACATGCTTTCCTCTCTCTCTCCCACATGCTTTCCTCTCTCTCTCTCCCACACGCTCTCCTCTCTCTCTCTGCCACACGCTCTCCTCTCTCTCTCTCTCTGCCACACGCTCTCCTCTCTCTCTCTCATCCACATCCTCTCCTCTCTCTCCCTCCCACACACTTGCCTCTCTCTTCTCTCTCCCACACATGCTCCTTTCTCTCTATCTGACACACACGCTCTCCTCCTTCTCTCTCTCACAATCTCTCCTCTCCTCCCTCTCTCTCTCACACGATCTGCTCTCTCTCTCTCCCACATGATCCCCTCTCTCTGTCTCCCACATGATCTCCTCTCTCTCTCTCCCACATGCTCTCCTCTATCTCTCTCTCCCCCTCATGCTTTCCTCTCTCCCTCTCTCCCTCTCATGCTCTCCTCTCTCTCTCTCTCCCTCTCACGCTCTCCTCTCTCTCTCTCCCTCACGCTCTCCTTCCTCTCTCTCTCCCACACGCTCGCCTCTCTCTCTCTCAAACGCTCTCTTCTCTCTCTCCCACACACTCTCCTCTCTTCTCCCCCACATGCTCTCGTCTCTCTCTCTCTCTGTCCCACACACTCTCCTCTCTCTCTCTCCCACACACTCTGCTCTCTCTACCTTTCCCACACACTCTCCTCTCTCTGTCTCTCTGTCCCACACGCTCTCCTCTCTCTCTCTCTCACCCACACACTCTCTTCTCTCTCTCTCCCACACACGCTCTTCTCACTCTCTCCCAAACACTATCCTCTCTCCCTCACAGTCCCCCCTGTCTCTCACACACACACGCTCTCCTCTCTCTCTCTCCCACATAGTCTCCTCTCTCTCTCTCTCTCCCACATGCTCACCTCTCTCTCTCCCACATGCTCATCTCTCTCTCCTCTCCCACACGCTCTATTCTCTCTTTCTCTCGCACACGCTCTGCTCTCTCTCTCTCCCTCTAGCACACACTCTCATCTCAATCTCTCTTTCCCAAACACTCTCCTCTCTCTCGCTCTCTTTCCCACACACTCTCCTCTCTCTCACTCGCTTTTTCCCCACACACTCTCTTCTCTCTCTCTCCCACACACTCTCTTCTCTCTCTCTCCCACACACTCTCTTATCTGGCTCTCCCACACACTCTCTTATCTGGCTCTCCCACACACTCTCTTATCTCGCTCTCCCATACACACTCTTCTCTCACTCTCCCACACACTCTCTTCTCTCGCTCTGCCACACACTCTCTTCTCTCCCTCTCCTACACACTCTCCTCTCTCTCTCCCACACACTCTGCTCTCTCTCTCTCTCTCTCCACACACTCTCCTCTCTCTCTCTCTCTCCCACACACTCTCCTTTCTCTCTCTCTCCAACGCACTCTCTTATCTCGCTCTCCCACACACTCTCTTATCTCGCTCTCCCATACACACTCTTCTCTCGCTCTCCCACACACTCTCTTCTCTCGCTCTCCCACACACTCTCTTCTCTCACTCTCCCACACATTCTCTTCTATCCCTCTCCTACACACTCTCCTCTCTCTCTGTCCCACACACTCTCCTCTCTCTCTCTCTATACCACACACGCTCTTCTCACTCTCTCCCACACACTCTCCTCTCTCTCTCCAACACACTCTCCTCTCTCTCTCTCTCCCACACACTCTCCTCTCTCTCTCTCTCCCACACACTGTCTTCTCTCTCTCTCTTCCACACACACTCTCCTCTCTCTCTCTCTCTGACACACATGCGCTCCTCACTCACTCTCTCCCACACGCTCTCCTCTCTCTCTCCCACATGCTCTCCTCTCTCTCTCTCTCCCACACGCTTTCCTCTCTCTCTCTCCCACACGCTCTCCTCTCTCTCTCTCCCACACGCTCTCCTCACTCGCTCTCTCCCACTCGCTCATCCTCTCTCTCTCTCCCACACACTCTCCTCTCTCTCCCTCTCCCACACACTCTCCTCTCTCTATCTCTCTCCCACATGCTCTCATCTCTCTCTCTCTCTCCCACATTCTCTCTCTCTCCCCCACACGCTCTCTCTCCCACACACTCTCCTCTCTCTTCCTCATAATGTCCCCTGTCTCTCTCACACACACATGCTCTCCTCTCTCTATCTCCAACACGCTCTCCTCTCTCTTCCACACGTTCTCCTCTCTCTCTCTCCCACATGCTTTCCTCTCTCTCTCCCACATGCTTTCATCTCTCTCTCTCCCACACGCTCTCCTCTCTCTCTCTGCCACACGCTCTCCTCTCTCTCTCTCTCTGCCACACACGCTCTTCTCACTCTCTCCCACACACTCTCCTCTCTCCCTCACAGTACCCCCTATCTCTCTCACACACACGCGCTCCTCTGTCTCTCTCCCACATAGTCTCCTCTCTCTCTCTCTCTCCCACATGCTCTCCTCTCTCTCTCCCACATGCTCGTCTCTCTCTCCTCTCCCACACGCTCTATTCTCTCTTTCTCTCGCACACGCTCTGCTCTCTCTCTCTCCCTCTAGCACACACTCTAAGCTCAATCTAACTTTCCCAAACACTCTCCTCTCTCTCTCTCTCTTTCCCACACACTCTCCTCTCTCTCACTCGCTTTTTCCCACACACTCTCTTCTCTCTCCCACACACTCTCTTCTCTCTCTCTCCCCACACTCTCTTATCTCGCTCTCCCACACACTCTCTTATCTCGTTCTCCCATACACTCTCTTCTCTCGCTCTCCCACACACTCTCTTCTCTCGCTCTCCCACACACTCTCTTCTCTCGCTCTCCCATGCACTCTCTTCTCTCCCTCTCCTACACAATCTCCTCTCCCTCCCACACACTCTCCTCTCTCTCTCTCTCTCTCCCACACACCTCCTCTCTCTCTCTCTCTCCCACACACTCTCCTCTCTCTCTCTCCCCACGCACTCTCCTCTCTCTCTCTCTCTCCCACACACTCTCCTCTCTCTCTCTCTCTCCCACACACTCTCCTCTCTCTCTCTCTCCCACACACTCTCCTCTCTCTATCTCTCCCACACACTCTCTTCTCTCTCTCAGTCCCACATGCTCTCTTCTCTCTCTCAGTCCCACATGCTCTCTTCTCTCTCTCCCACATGCTCTCCTCTCTCTCTCCCACACACTCTCCTCTCTCTCTCTCCCACACACTCTCCTCTCTCTCTCTCTCTCCCACACACTCTCCTCTCTCTCTCTCTATCCCACACACTCTCCTCTCTCTCTCTCTCTCCCACACACTCTCCTCTCTCTCTCTCCCACACACTCTCCTCTCGATCTCTCCCACACACTGTCCTCTCGCTATGTCTCCCACACAATCTCCTCTCTCTCTCTCTCTCTCACACACTCTCCTCTCTCTCTCTCTCCCACACACTCTCTCCTCTCTCTCTCTCTCCCACACACTCTCCTCTCTCTCTCTCTCCCACACACTCTCCTCTCTCTCTCTCTCTCTCCCACACACTCTCCTCTCTCTCTCTCTCTCCCACACACGCTCCTTTCTCTCCCTCTCCCACACACTCTCTTATCTCGCTCTCCCCACACACTCACTTATCTCGCTCTCCCATACTAACTCTTCTCTCGCTCTCCCACACACTCTCTTCTCTCGCTCTCCCACACACTCTCTGCTCTCACTCTCCCACACACTCTCTTCTATCCGTCTCCTACACACTCTCCTCTCTCTCTCTCCCACACACTCTCCTCTCTCTCCCTCTCCCACGCACTCTCCTCTCTCTCTCTCTCTTCCCACACACTCTCCTCTCTCTCTCTCTCCCACACACTCTCCTCTCTCTATCTCTCCCCTCTATCTCTCCCACACACTCTCTTCTCTCTCTCAGTCCCACATGCTCTCTTCTCTCTCTCCCAAACGCTCTACTCTCTCTCTCCCACACGCTCTCCTCTCTCTCTCTCTCACCCACACACTCTCTTCTCTCTCTCTCCCACACACGCTCTTCTCACTCTCTCCCAAACACTATCCTCTCTCCCTCACAGTCCCCCCTGTCTCTCACACACACACGCTCTCCTCTCTCTCTCTCCCACATAGTCTCCTCTCTCTCTCTCTCTCCCACATGCTCACCTCTCTCTCTCCCACATGCTCATCTCTCTCTCCTCTCCCACACGCTCTATTCTCTCTTTCTCTCGCACACGCTCTGCTCTCTCTCTCTCCCTCTAGCACACACTCTCATCTCAATCTCTCTTTCCCAAACACTCTCCTCTCTCTCGCTCTCTTTCCCACACACTCTCCTCTCTCTCACTCGCTTTTTCCCACACACTCTCTTCTCTCTCTCTCCCACACACTCTCTTCTCTCTCTCTCCCACACACTCTCTTATCTGGCTCTCCCACACACTCTCTTATCTGGCTCTCCCACACACTCTCTTATCTCGCTCTCCCATACACACTCTTCTCTCACTCTCCCACACACTCTCTTCTCTCGCTCTGCCACACACTCTCTTCTCTCCCTCTCCTACACACTCTCCTCTCTCTCTCCCACACACTCTGCTCTCTCTCTCTCTCTCTCCCACACACTCTCCTCCTCTCTCTCTCTCTCCCACACACTCTCCTTTCTCTCTCTCTCCAACGCACTCTCTTATCTCGCTCTCCCACACACTCTCTTATCTCGCTCTCCCATACACACTCTTCTCTCGCTCTCCCACACACTCTCTTCTCTCGCTCTCCCCACACACTCTCTTCTCTCACTCTCCCACACATTCTCTTCTATCCCTCTCCTACACACTCTCCTCTCTCTCTGTCCCACACACTCTCCCTCTCTCTCTCTCTATACCACACACGCTCTTCTCACTCTCTCCCACACACTCTCCTCTCTCCTCTCCAACACACTCTCCTCTCTCTCTCTCTCCCACACACTCTCCTCTCTCTCTCTCTCCCACACACTGTCTTCTCTCTCTCTCTTCCACACACACTCTCCTCTCTCTCTCTCTCTGACACACATGCGCTCCTCACTCACTCTCTCCCCACACGCTCTCCTCTCTCTCTCCCACATGCTCTCCTCTCTCTCTCTCTCCCACACGCTTTCCTCTCTCTCTCTCCCACACGCTCTCCTCTCTCTCTCTCCCACACGCTCTCCTCACTCGCTCTCTCCCACTCGCTCATCCTCTCTCTCTCTCCCACACACTCTCCTCTCTCTCCCTCTCCCACACACTCTCCTCTCTCTATCTCTCTCCCACATGCTCTCATCTCTCTCTCTCTCTCCCCAATTCTCTCTCTCTCCCCCACACGCTCTCTCTCCCACACACTCTCCTCTCTCTTCCTCATAATGTCCCCTGTCTCTCTCACACACACATGCTCTCCTCTCTCTATCTCCAACACGCTCTCCTCTCTCTTCCACACGTTCTCCTCTCTCTCTCTCCCACATGCTTTCCTCTCTCTCTCCCACATGCTTTCATCTCTCTCTCTCCCACACGCTCTCCTCTCTCTCTCTGCCACACGCTCTCCTCTCTCTCTCTCTCTGCCACACACGCTCTTCTCACTCTCTCCCACACACTCTCCTCTCTCCCTCACAGTACCCCCTATCTCTCTCACACACACGCGCTCCTCTGTCTCTCTCCCACATAGTCTCCTCTCTCTCTCTCTCTCCCACATGCTCTCCTCTCTCTCTCCCACATGCTCGTCTCTCTCTCCTCTCCCACACGCTCTATTCTCTCTTTCTCTCGCACACCGCTCTGCTCTCTCTCTCTCCCTCTAGCACACACTCTAAGCTCAATCTAACTTTCCCAAACACTCTCCTCTCTCTCTCTCTCTCTCCCACACACTCTCTTCTCTCTCTCCTCCCACACACTCTCTTATCTCGCTCTCCCACACACTCTCTTATCTCGTTCTCCCCATACACTCTCTTCTCTCGCTCTCCCACACACTCTCTTCTCTCGCTCTCCCACACACTCTCTTCTCTCGCTCTCCCACGCACTCTCTTCTCTCCCTCTCCTACACAATCTCCTCTCCCTCCCACACACTCTCCTCTCTCTCTCTCTCTCTCCCACACACTCTCCTCTCTCTCTCTCTCTCCCACACACTCTCCTCTCTCTCTCTCCCACGCACTCTCCTCTCTCTCTCTCTCTCCCACACACTCTCCTCTCTCTCTCTCTCCCCACACACTCTCCTCTCTCTATCTCTCCCACACACTCTCTTCTCTCTCTCAGTCCCACATGCTCTCTTCTCTCTCTCAGTCCCACATGCTCTCTTCTCTCTCTCCCACATGCTCTCCTCTCTCTCTCCCACACACTCTCCTCTCTCTCTCTCCCACACACTCTCCTCTCTCTCTCTCTCTCCCACACACTCTCCTCTCTCTCTCTCTATCCCACACACTCTCCTCTCTCTCTCTCTCTCCCACACACTCTCCTCTCTCTCTCTCCGACACACTCTCCTCTCGATCTCTCCCACACACTGTCCTCTCGCTATGTCTCCCACACAATCTCCTCTCTCTCTCTCTCTCACACACACTCTCCTCTCTCTCTCTCTCCCACACACTCTCCTCTCTCTCTCTCTCTCACACACACTCTCCTCTCTCTCTCTCTCCCACACACTCTCTCCTCTCTCTCTCTCTCCCACACGCTCTCCTCTCTCTCTCTCTCACCCACACACTCTCTTCTCTCTCTCTCCCACACACGCTCTTCTCACTCTCTCCCAAACACTATCCTCTCTCCCTCACAGTCCCCCCTGTCTCTCACACACACACGCTCTCCTCTCTCTCTCTCCCACATAGTCTCCTCTCTCTCTCTCTCTCCCACATGCTCACCTCTCTCTCTCCCACATGCTCATCTCTCTCTCCTCTCCCACACGCTCTATTCTCTCTTTCTCTCGCACACGCTCTGCTCTCTCTCTCTCCCTCTAGCACACACTCTCATCTCAATCTCTCTTTCCCAAACACTCTCCTCTCTCTCGCTCTCTTTCCCACACACTCTCCTCTCTCTCACTCGCTTTTTTCCCACACACTCTCTTCTCTCTCTCTCCCCACACACTCTCTTCTCTCTCTCTCCCACACACTCTCTTATCTGGCTCTCCCACACACTCTCTTATCTGGCTCTCCCACACACTCTCTTATCTCGCTCTCCCATACACACTCTTCTCTCACTCTCCCACACACTCTCTTCTCTCGCTCTGCCACACACTCTCTTCTCTCCCTCTCCTACACACTCTCCTCTCTCTCTCCCACACACTCTGCTCTCTCTCTCTCTCTCTCCCACACACTCTCCTCTCTCTCTCTCTCTCCCACACACTCTCCTTTCTCTCTCTCTCCAACGCACTCTCTTATCTCGCTCTCCCACACACTCTCTTATCTCGCTCTCCCATACACACTCTTCTCTCGCTCTCCCACACACTCTCTTCTCTCGCTCTCCCACACACTCTCTTCTCTCACTCTCCCACACATTCTCTTCTATCCCTCTCCTACACACTCTCCTCTCTCTCTGTCCACACACTCTCCTCTCTCTCTCTCTATACCACACACGCTCTTCTCACTCTCTCCCACACACTCTCCTCTCTCTCTCCAACACACTCTCCTCTCTCTCTCTCTCCCACACACTCTCCTCTCTCTCTCTCTCCCCACACACTGTCTTCTCTCTCTCTCTTCCACACACACTCTCCTCTCTCTCTCTCTCTGACACACATGCGCTCCTCACTCACTCTCTCCCCACACGCTCTCCTCTCTCTCTCCCACATGCTCTCCTCTCTCTCTCTCTCCCACACGCTTTCCTCTCTCTCTCTCCCACACGCTCTCCTCTCTCTCTCTCCCACACGCTCTCCTCACTCGCTCTCTCCCACTCTCGCTCATCCTCTCTCTCTCTCCCACACACACTCTCCTCTCTCTCCCTCTCCCACACACTCTCCTCTCTCTATCTCTCTCCCACATGCTCTCATCTCTCTCTCTCTCTCCCACATTCTCTCTCTCTCCCCCACACGCTCTCTCTCCCACACACTCTCCTCTCTCTTCCTCATAATGTCCCCTGTCTCTCTCACACACACATGCTCTCCTCTCTCTATCTCCAACACGCTCTCCTCTCTCTTCCACACGTTCTCCTCTCTCTCTCTCCCACATGCTTTCCTCTCTCTCTCCCACATGCTTTCATCTCTCTCTCTCCCACACGCTCTCCTCTCTCTCTCTGCCACACGCTCTCCTCTCTCTCTCTCTCTGCCACACACGCTCTTCTCACTCTCTCCCACACACTCTCCTCTCTCCCTCACAGTACCCCCCTATCTCTCTCACACACACGCGCTCCTCTGTCTCTCTCCCACATAGTCTCCTCTCTCTCTCTCTCTCCCACATGCTCTCCTCTCTCTCTCCCACATGCTCGTCTCTCTCTCCTCTCCCACACGCTCTATTCTCTCTTTCTCTCGCACACGCTCTGCTCTCTCTCTCCTCCCTCTAGCACACACTCTAAGCTCAATCTAACTTTCCCAAACACTCTCCCTCTCTCTCTCTCTCTCTCCCACACACTCTCTTCTCTCTCTCTCCCACACACTCTCTTATCTCGCTCTCCCACACACTCTCTTATCTCGTTCTCCCATACACTCTCTTCTCTCGCTCTCCCACACACTCTCTTCTCTCGCTCTCCCACACACTCTCTTCTCTCGCTCTCCCACGCACTCTCTTCTCTCCCTCTCCTACACAATCTCCTCTCCCTCCCACACACTCTCCTCTCTCTCTCTCTCTCTCCCACACACTCTCCTCTCTCTCTCTCTCTCCCACACACTCTCCTCTCTCTCTCTCCCACGCACTCTCCTCTCTCTCTCTCTCTCCCACACACTCTCCTCTCTCTCTCTCTCCCACACACTCTCCTCTCTCTATCTCTCCCACACACTCTCTTCTCTCTCTCAGTCCCACATGCTCTCTTCTCTCTCTCAGTCCCACATGCTCTCTCTCTCTCTCTCCACATGCTCTCCTCTCTCTCCCACACACTCTCCTCTCTCTCTCTCCCACCACACTCTCCTCTCTCTCCTCTCTCTCCCACACACTCTCCTCTCTCTCTCTCTATCCCACACACTCTCCTCTCTCTCTCTCTCTCCCACACACTCTCCTCTCTCTCTCTCCGACACACTCTCCTCTCGATCTCTCCCACACACTGTCCTCTCGCTATGTCTCCCACACAATCTCCTCTCTCTCTCTCTCTCACACACACTCTCCTCTCTCTCTCTCTCCCACACACTCTCTCCTCTCTCTCTCTCTCCCACACACTCTCCTCTCTCTCTCTCTCTCACACACACTCTCCTCTCTCTCTCTCTCCACACACTCTCTCCTCTCTCTCTCTCTCCCACACACTCTCCTCTCTCTCTCTCTCTCTCTCCCACACACTCTCCTCTCTCTCTCTCTCTCCCACACACGCTCCTTTCTCTCCCTCTCCCACACACTCTCTTATCTCGCTCTCCCACACACTCACTTATCTCGCTCTCCCATACTAACTCTTCTCTCGCTCTCCCACACACTCTCTTCTCTCGCTCTCCCACACACTCTCTGCTCTCACTCTCCCACACACTCTCTTCTATCCGTCTCCTACACACTCTCCTCTCTCTCTCTCCCACACACTCTCCTCTCTCTCCCCTCTCCCACGCACTCTCCTCTCTCTCTCTCTCTCCCACACACTCTCCTCTCTCTCTCTCTCCACACACTCTCCTCTCTCTATCTCTCCCACACACTCTCTTCTCTCTCTCAGTCCCACATGCTCTCTTCTCTCTCTCCCAAACGCTCTACTCTCTCTCTCCCACACACTCTCCTCTCTCTCTCTCTCCCACACAATCTCCTCTCTCTCTCTCTCCCACACACTCACCTCTCTCTCTCTCTCCCACAAACTCTCCTCTCTCTCTCTCCCACACAATCTCCTCTCTCTCTCTCTCCCACACAGTCTCCTCTCTCTCTCTCTCCCACACACTCTCCTCTCTCTCTCTCTCCCACACACTCTCCTCTCTCTCTCTCTCTCCCACACACTCTCCTCTCTCTCTCTCTCTCCCACACACTCTCCTCTCTCTCTCTCTCCCACACACTCTCCTCTCTCTCTCTCTCTCCCACACACTCTCATCTCTCTCTCTCCCACACACTCTCCTCTCTCTCTCTCCCACACACTGTCCTCTCGCTATGTCTCCCACACACTCTCCTCTCGCTCTCTCTCTCTCACACACTCTCCTCTCTCTCTCTCTCCCACACACTCTCCCCTCTCTCTCTCTCTCCCACACACTCTCCTCTCTCTCTCTCCCACAAACTCTCCTATCTCTCTCTCTCACCCACACACTCTCCTCTCTCTATCTCTCTCCCACATGCTCTCATCTCTCTCTCTCTCTCCCACATTCTCTCTCTCTCCCCCCACACGCTCTCTCTCCCACACACTCTCCTCTCTCTTCCTCATACTGTCCCCTGTCTCTCTCACACACACATGCTCTCCTCTCTCTATCTCCAACACGCTCTCCTCTCTCTTCCACACGTTCTCCTCTCTCTCTCTCCCACATGCTTTCCTCTCTCTCTCCCACATGCTTTCATCTCTCTCTCCTCCCACACGCTCTCCTCTCTCTCTCTGCCACACGCTCTCCTCTCTCTCTCTCTCTGCCACACACGCTCTTCTCACTCTCTCCCACACACTCTCCTCTCTCCCTCACAGTACCCCCTGTCTCTCTCACACACACGCGCTCCTCTGTCTCTCTCCCACATAGTCTCCTCTCTCTCTCTCTCTCCCACATGCTCTCCTCTCTCTCTCCCACATGCTCGTCTCTCTCTC